>CM017559.1:50222283-50489783 GCA_007844125.1 Sinonovacula constricta | reverse complement strand
GAAATTGATCCAAATTGTTATATTATTGTAGACTTCTTGATATTTTTATGGGTTTAAATAATGACACGCCTTTCCTTTAGCGCTATATTACGACCAACAGAAGCATACGCTAGACGAAATTAAGAACATTGAATAAATTGCTACACGATGTCAAGATCTAACTTATTCATATATATCAATTTGCAGTCTTAGTGTCTTGTGAAACGACACAGAAAAATAAAGAAACTCGACTTAGCTGTCATGTTTTTTTTCTGTTGCTTGACAAGTGGATAGATATATGTGTTAGTTTCTGCACCAGGACAGAAACGTTTTTGAAGACAAATATCACGATTGACAAAGAAGTAAGAAAATGCATTGATCCAGTGGCGAAATTGAAGTCAAGGATGCTGTTTAAATTTTGAGTAATACCTTTAAAAATCAGCGAAGTAAAGAATAATGTATATACAAATGTTATTATTGCAATATTTTATGCAAGAGGTAGTGCATGTAGAACTTACATGTAAGTCATGGCCTATATTTCATCTATCGTCTTAACCCCAAAGAAAGCCATGTTGACTAAAATTGCTCAGACAGATTTTTTTCTGTCTTAAACGTTCCCTCTATTCCTTTTTGCTTTTACAGAATCAATGTAATCTTTATAGGGCATTACGAGAAGAATAGTTTGACTTGCACAAGTTTTTAACTTCATATTAAACACACATATTTTCCAAGCACTGGACGATATTAAATAGTAACATGTTAAACACTGAGATTGGACATAACACAGAGAAAAAAAACTCTGCAAAGACTGATTGGGTTGTTTAAATTGTTTTCACAGTTCCATACTTCGCATCTCTGTTGCCTTTTTATAAGGAAACTGTGTTAACAATATCACTGAGACACCATTTATACCCTGCGTCGGAAGTGTGTAAACAAGATAGTAAATGAGAAACTATGTACAATGTGTAACGTGCCAAGAGTTTATTTTATTTATGGTTTTATTTCTTATGTTCCCATTCACTCAATGTCAAGTTCATACTTTCATCTACACACCAAAGTATCACATGCTTTTAAGTATATGTCATGCACGATTTCGTTTGTCATTTCAGTGTATGTCTGTGAATTTAGCACATAGCATTTAACTTAAGTGATACAGTTTTACATGTATCTCACTCAGATGAGAGTGTCCTGTACCTATATGTAAGGGTCCGGCTTCGTCTGGTTCACCTTATATTCACGGTCTTGTATGATCGTTTAGCCGTTCAGCATATAACTATCCAACTTGGATTTCTCTGTCGAAGCTTGGAAAGTGTATTTTTCATCTTAATTGTACTTTGGAAGAGATAATTGTATTTATCGTCTTAGTTTTATATAGCAGATTTCATATCATTATGTTTCCCATTTAATTTAGATTACTATTGCTGCAATGATTATACACCCGCTTTTGTTAAATGGATTACTATAAGTTGACGTATAGCTTTAACTATTTATTCCAGTTTTTAGTTTAGGAGTTATGGAAAAATCGATCTTGATGTAAGTTTATAGGTTCCGTAAACCCCATACATTTGAGCCCTCTTACAAAACATACATATATAGGCAACTAAACAGCTCCAAATAATTACAAAAATGTATCACGTTAATCCAACAGTTATTTTACAGGGATTTTCTTTAAAATCGACCACAGTTTGTTTTATCTGGATTATTTGGAGATATATTTTATCGGTTTCACAAGCTGTCTAGCTAAGAGGTTACTAGATAATCAACATTCATTCTCTAAGCACAGGAATTCTCCAATGCCACACAAATTCAGAGCAGTCAAAAAACCTCTTTTGGCGTTTATTCCGAATTTAAAAGTATTGTAGTATTATATACTAAGTCTAACGGCATCGTCATTAACTATAGATATCAATAAAATAAAGATGCACATTTTCAAATACATATACTATGTCATTTATCTCTGTCAATAAAAATGTATCATCTTATGCATCAATCTAATAAACTCCAGACGAATAATTTAACATTCATCTGCCACTCTAATAAACTCAATTTAAAGCTATTCTCATCAGTCGATCAAGTTTACATGTTCGTTTAAGAAGAGACGCATTTCTAATAAATTTTCATTATCGTCGTGAATGGCTTCAATGTGCGGATAAACACTTTAATGGAAATTAATCTATAATGAAAAGTGTTGTGATTGCTGCATCTTTAAGACTTGTTTGGGATCAAAGTGATTATTCATTGTCTAGTCTAATCGGTCATGCCTCTTTCTAGGATAACATCATATTGTAAAAATGTGAATAAAAAAGACTGATTTATTGCACGTATTAAAATAGAATGAAATTGGGAAGAGTTTAATGCACCATACAGCCATTCGTATGTGTGTCGAAATTTATCAATCGCAATCAGGAAATACGTTATGAAATTTTGTTATGTGAGATGTTACATCACACCGACACACTTATGGTCACATTGACGACGTCAAGCTAGGTATTGATGGAGGAGGACTCCATACTTACGTCTGGGTAGAACCACCGGATCACCGCTGCAAAACCTCCCTCTGAAAGGTCTCGACCCGCCCGAAAATTGCACCCACACGGTGTGGGGCTCAGGAGTCAAAAGTCAGCGACTCTCACCGCTCGGCCAAGGGCACCCATCAAAAATACATTCCTATTTGTAAAGTCATAAAACAATTAAGCGCAAGCTGTGTGATTGTGAAAACCTTTTGCAGTATCAGTATTGAGCTTAAATATTTAATGTCAGATGTGAGAACCTAAATTATTTGAGTTGTCAATCTTAGTCGATTAGAGCAGTCGTCGTGTTTTCACATTGCACAACAACAACAACATATGCCATTATAATTTCCGCAATTTAATTGAGATTTGATAAACATGAACTACCGTCTACTGAGTACCGTATGGAAGCAGTTTATATTTAAATATTGTTAAATTTTAATCCAATGATCATTGTGAAAACTGTTATATTAGCACGAAGACAGAAAAGCTAATCTAGAGAAGATATTAACCTATATTGCGAGAATTGCATATTTAACTCACATGAACAAATACAAACAAAAACAACGATACTTCACCCGCGAAATTTTCAGACTCCATCTATTAGAGGTTGTATACACTTATTTGATGATTGTTGACGATATATACACCTTGTCGCAAGTAGAAACGTTATTATCAAAATAACATTTTATTTGATTTGCTGAATAATACCGGTCCTTCGTAAAGTTTACTTTTTAATTAAAGAAATTAAAAACAACACATTGTTAAATAAAATAAAATAGGCAAATAGAAAATGTACAAGGCAATTCTGTTAAATCTTCAAGATGCCACTATACCTAATACTGCAACAAAATTTAATCCGTATTTTTCAGGAAAAGATATACCTTTGATGGGCACCGCGATTTTCTTACGTTAACAAACGTAGCCAAGTGGTCATTGAATTACTGCTGACGTAATTCTCGCGGTTTCGGTCATTCGCAATCTATGATTAGCTTTCAGTGTTTAGGTGATTTAAGAGTACATAAATATGTACTGTGAAATGATAGTGTTTAAAATTAAAATTATAATTTGTTTTAAAGTCCCTGACTATTATAACCAGATATCTGTTTCTTTGAATGTTTCTAATTATTGTTAAAGTTGTCTAAGCGACAAACTAGATAATGCAAATCTTGAGATGTAATTGAGTGCCCGTTTACTGGTCCGCCTAAAAAAAAAAGATGAAGTTTAACAAAGTGTTTAGGGTGTTTATGTTTAGAAATAACGCAGATCATTTCAATTCGAAATCGTATTGGTTATTGAATAAACTGTTACGAAGTTTTCTCAGCATCTTCAATAAAAATAATAATTTGGTTAGTATTATTGTGATCGAAATAACGTTGGATTTTTTTCATGTGATATGGTAATAAACGACCCAAAACTCACGCATACATTAGGTTACTGCCGGTAACTGCATACACAAAGGTGTGATAAAAGAAAATGAACACGATTCCTTTGTTTTGCAAAGTCGTTTAAAAATGAAAGAAAATTGCAAAACAGTTGAACTACTTTACTTATATTGTGCAAACATAAAAATAGCAATAACTACGAACCGTAAAAAACCATCCAAGTCATGAGATTTAATTTCTAGTCTACTAACCTATCTTGACTTATGACATTGATAACCTTTGCAATAAAAGCATTTGTTTGTTTTCCGTTATTTTGCATGATCCAAACTGACGGGCAGTTCCAATTGTGTTTGCTTGTTTAAACATACCATTTTGCCGAGTCACCAGATTGAAGAATCCAGCATGCATACTATATAACAAGTATATCGCTGTCTTAAAATAAAATATTCTATGAATACGATTATATAGTTCAACATGAATATCGAATTACACTTTAGTTCTTATTTGAGGCTATTGTCATTTGTGCTCGCGCCTGATACATCCTGGATATATGGTTATTTGTACGCGAAATAACATTTTCTGACTGGGAGCTATCAAAGAGTTAAAAGAATTAAATGAGGAACTAGTGCAAAAAAGGGACATGCTATAACATTGTCAATTATTGTCGAAATAGCCTAAAACAAACAGTTTCCATAGTATTTATACAAAGAATTACTACGCCGAGTGTTACAAATATGTTTTAATCTTACTTTCAGTTTGCCCTCGATTTTATGCGCAATTATCATATAAAGATTCCTTATGCTTTCCACAAAATTCATATACATTTTTAATTCACCATTTTTACTCAGAAGCAATGGTATTATTTATTCTAAATTTTATTACCTTTTATTATATTTCCTAAAGTAATAAACTGACTTAGATACATTTTCTCATTTATTTAATGAGAGATTTACATCATCTGAAATCATGAATAGCACTTTAGAGATACAGTTTATAGCCAAACTGCCTCCCGTAAAACAATTTATACGGTATAAAACATTAAAAATAACTAGGACCAAGACAGAAAACCCTTCATAAGCATATTATATTATTATTATTATTATTATTATTATTATTATTCCAATACATTAAGGTGCCTTTATCACAAGAGTGCTCAAAGGCACCCAACAAAACATAAAATTTTACTTAAAATATTGACAAGAAAAAAACATATGTAGCAATTGGCTATGATAGATAAAACATTTAGATAAAAATATTAAAGAAATAAGTGCAAATGGCCATTAATAAAAAAGTGTGTTTTCAGATCCCTCTTAAAGCTTGTCAGTGCTGAAAGGGTCCTGAGGTTAGCGGGATGGCTGTTCCATAGCCTCGGGGCAGCATTATAAAACGATCACCCACGAGGCGTGACTTGGTTCTAGGTGTGATCAGGAGTCGATCGTTGATTACCGGATCGAAGAGGTCTGCTCGGTTGATGGATATTGATCATATCTAAAATGTAGGCTGGTGCAGTGCCAACTAGTGAAACAGTGCACCACAACCTTGTAGTCGATTTGACTGGTAACCAGTTTAAATCCACAAAAATTGGAGAACCAGCATAACACAGATTTTCTTGAAATTAATTTGTAAACGGCCTGCCAGTTTCAATGTATAATAATGTTTCTTACTAGACTTCGTAGTTCATTCGGTTAAGCATATTACTGTCATTTAAGAGGCATCGGTTTAACCACACAGACAACTGGCATTTTATTCATACTTAACGTCGCATACATTTATCGACAATTAAGTTAAAAATATAATATTCAACAACAGACCATTTAAAATTTAAATGATGGATGAGGAAAAACGACAAGCAAGATATATTATGTTATGTTTCATTACATTGCCTTTAAGACTTTTATAATTTGTAATTTAAAATAATTTGTTCTCATTTAAAACGAGATGTATTGCAGCTATGTATTTAAAATCACAATGGAAGTCGAAACACCGTTAACTATTAAATCTAGCTAATCTTTTCTCGTCAATCAAAATAAAATAAGTGACTCGAGAGAGAAAATTTCCAGTATATAATTTACCAAAATGACAGTCGCTCTTTCTAAGCTTAAATGATGTGCTTTCAGTTAGTTTTCAAAAATAAAAAAAAAATAAAACATTTTCCTTATATGGCGATTTTATTTTACAAATACTTATATGAAATAATAAATTAAGCATGAATTTAACAAAAGACCACACAACTGTTTTAATTACTGCGAGGACATTAATTTTCATATAAAAGTTATTATTCGTAACTTTGTTTCAGGTCACTATAATATGTTTCAGTTTATTTACATGAACACTTTCGATAGTTTTATCGAGATTTTAGATCTAGTTAATCCGCCGATAAAGACACAACATTTATTAAACCCCATTTTTTTGTGCAAATGAGTATTGACACGAATATTTGCTAACGACTTTCCAGTACAAGTTGTGTATTTCTAACGTACATGTATGCGCTTTGGATCGTCACCTATTTAACTTTAAAAATAAAAAAGATATGATATTATATTATAATATTGTTAGAACTTAAACAATTTTTCACTACCTGGTTGTGTAATTGTAACTCACTATGACAATAATAGCATAACCTTTTGTAAACTTATCCCTACCCAACTCCCAAAAACGTTATATTTACTTTAGCTTTCATTCTGAATATCTATCTAAAAGTACCTTATAAACGAGAAAACGAGGCTGCTGACATATTTCATCTATATTTTTATGAGTTAGAACAATTTTATATATGCTTATTCCTTATTTAGGTGTTTCATTGAAACGAAATGAATTTTATGAAAGATAAATAACTACATCAAACCATTAATGATTAACGTATATATAATGAGACATCAGAAAAGTTACAAACAACCGTTGTTAACTATTGTGAAAAAGTGTATGAAAATTCAGATATTTACATTTTTGGTATATTAAAATTCTTCAAAAGTCTTACACAAGTTTCGTACTTCCATTGCTCTGCAGTTAATACTTACGATTTCTCTGTCTGTACACTTCCTTACCTCATGGGATAATTAAAACCAAATTGATTGCTCTTATTGAGAAAACATTTGCTTGAGAGCAACGTCTATACATTTCATGTCATTAAAGGAAATGAATTTTTACCAACACTTTATTAGAAAAGATTACTATGTGGACTTGCACGGACGTTTGTGAAGTCCTGTTTCCTATTAGACTATATTAGACAATATTTACATAAAATGCGGTGACGCTTTATTCAGACAAGTAATTGGTATTCCTATGGGAACCAACTGTGCACCATTAATTGAAGATCGTGATTTCATGTTAATTTTATTCCCTTCTAACCAAAGCCACATTATATAGGCTTTCAATTTAACGTCACGCTAACTTGACGATTTTCTAACTAAAGATAATCCTTTCTTTTCTCAGATGATATATCTGATTTACCATCCAGATCTTACCTTAAAGTAAATGACTGACATTTAAATGCAGCATTTCTAGACATTAAGATCGCTATTTTCAATGACAACGTCTCTACTAAAATCTATGACAAGAGAGATGATTTCAACTTTAGTATTGTGAATTTTCCATACCTTGACGGCGATTCACATCGCGCTGCCTCCTATGGTATTTACATATCACAACTAACAATATTTGCACACGTTTGTACTTATATAGAGGATTTCAATGCTAGAAACCGGTTTATCTCTTCTAAACTGTTAAAGAAAGGCTTTCGTTTTCACAAATTAAGAAAGGTGTTTTCAAATTCTTTCACGGCAATGATTTTATTGCTTCTAAGTATAATAGCAGTATGAAAACAGTTAATTTTCATATAAAAGCTATTATAAGCCATCCTGCATTTTATGAAAATGTGTTAAACAAGGTAAAGAAAATCAAAGGTCTCAATAACTCTTCTGACCACTTTATAAAACTTATCTGAAAATTTATTGCTAACGAGTAAGACTCGGGAATCTTTCGATGTACGGCATTTGCTTGCAATTGACCCTTTTACAGTCAAAAACTTGCATGACTGAAAACCATAATTGGACTGTCACTAATGGATTTCTATTTCAACTTGAGCAATCGCCATGCTCTTTATGTGAGATTGCACAGTAGGTATAACATCGGGATTTTTGTACCTATATTATATAATATGCCAACCTCGGATAAATCCTCGGCTTTCTATGGTATAGTATTTTAAAACATATTACCTATTAACTCCTAACAATACCTTATTTTGTTTGGTTGGTTTGGGTTGTTTTTTAAAACCTGATTATTTTTTTGGTACTTTTCAATTTCACTTTTGACACTTTGGCATTGTATGACGTCATTAAATTGTTCTTATTATACGTCAGCGCTTGGACTGTCAAGTTCATTGTATCTGTTTTAACTCCCGATGCAGGTGCTTACTGTTAGTTGTTTCACTTTGACTGGATATTTTCATTTAAACGGTTTGTTTGATAGAAAAAACCTTCAGGAAGTGCGAAGTTTAATTGCTCCACAAACCAGGTTTAAGCACCTCAGTCGGTCCTTTTGCCTACTGCCTTGGCGTAACTGATGTTTTTTCTTTTTGTATGTTATGTCTCGTCTCTTTGTTTTTGTAACCCTTTTATTTACCCTGTTTGCCTTTGTCTAGATGTAGATAAGATTTAAATATCTGTGAAAATTTTGACAAGGCCTTTTCTTATTTACGTTTTTCTTTCATTCGGTCATGAGCCCCATTCTGAATTACAAAAAAGCTATTCTAGTTATAACAGAGGGTATTTTTCTAAAATGTTCCTAAATCCAGTAGTACTCCAAATTGTAAAACACAGCCAATTTTGTAACAGTAACATTTTTAATTGTTGCATTGTTGCAAAATTTTCAAGTATACATTCTTTTGCTGACCGCTTTATGTAGGCGACTTGATCATTATTAATAATAAATTATCCATCTAATTTTACAACATCGTTTAAATACTTAGTAAACACAAACTAAATGATGTAAATAAAATTATTTTTTACCTTTGAACACACCGAGTTATGCTTATGGATTATTGATAAAAGTCAAATGATAACGAAATAAAACTATTTCTTTCAATAAATTTAAATAAAAGACAACACATTTTAATAAGAATTACCACCGATTTCGCTATATGTACATGTCTCTATTTTATCTTCTATATACCTAATGCTATTTTATTTTGATGTGGCGATATTTATACATTTGTATTTTTTCATTACTTGGTCTTACTTCGTAGTCATGACATTGATACTTCAACTAAATTACGATTCATTAGTCGTTTAGCCACCATGGGACTACGCGCTCACGAATTATGAAAAAAACATTGAGGTAACCGCGCGTCGTAATAGACTTGAAGAGAGACGCGCAATGCGAGTTGTGATAAAAGCCAACTTAGACAACGTTTTGCCATGTTCGTGAGATTAGGGTAATTGTCAACAAACAATGAATGCTTTGTACCCGCTATCTTGAATGATTAGTGTCCCCCAGCAGACCCATTTATAAACCCCACCGATCCATCGTGTAGTCATGTACTCACCATGTCCACATTTGCCCCATGCTAGCTGAACAATCCAGTAAATAAGATTATTTCTAAGTTCATTGCTCTACAAGTTATATTTTGTGACGTTCCTAGCAACGATAATTTTGCAGTTTCATTTAACGAGATAAATTTTAATGCAAAACATGTCGCATATCCAGAAATGTCCTGGTTAAGTAGTATCAAACACGCGCTTTACCAATCGATATCTTCACATGGTGCTTGAATGCCACGACTTTATGGTCGTGCAATTATTTTACCGCTCAGTCGTTTTATTAGTTAACATCGCAAAAAGCATTTAACTTATTTGTTCTAACATTGTTTTATAGACAACATTTTAGATTTATCTTGTCAAAAGACAAGACAAAGCAAAGTAAAATAATCGAATATTACTAGAAGATCTTTATGACCAATCACCAGAAAAAAAAACGATACGGAAATAAGAATAGCACGCATTTTTAAATTTATATCTCGTGATGCCATATTATTAAAACGTTGACAAAATAAAGCTTTTTGCGTGGAAAATACAACTTTTGTTCATCAATACAACCATATGGATTTGTAATCCGACTTCGTTAACATGTCATCCAGGCAGAATATCTTGAATATCACTATTTCTTTCGAAAGAATAGTTCAATGTACGAATATACTGATATTACAATAATGGAAAATGAATCTGTTGTGACTTTTACATGCCTTCCAGAGTTTTACGACCTTCAGACTTAAATAACATAGCTCATAAGACATATGTCACATTTCCTGATTAATTCATTTCGATAAATTGAAGGAGAATTTCCAGAGTTCAATATACTGGAGAAACAATCATTTTCTATGCAAGGTTTACTTATTTCAAAGCAACATGCATGAAAAGTCGTAGAAGAATACTGGGGACAAACGCCTGAATCTGAACATCTCTGCCTTTAAAAACGTGTTCCAACTAAGGATGAGTTAAACAATTAATTTGGTTTTGTACATTTGTAAGTTATATAGACCCCTTAAAAAGAAGAACGATAAAACATATGTACTTCCGAATTCCTATCCATAACGTTCGTTATTCTGTAGATGTGAAATGATATTAAATCATGCAATTATATGCTTTATTTTTCTTTTTGCATACATCCGATATTTAGAAAGAAATTATCATACACAGAAGCTTTATTCGTAATGCGTGGTGAAATGTGTATCATGATGGCGTTGCATAAATCTTTCATAAACGTTAATCATATTAAGGCCGTTAATTTTATTCTTTTCTCCAATTGTGCTTCCGTCGAACAAAGCGTGTGTGTTTCAAATGGGATCGTGGTTTATTCTGTGCCTATAACGAAAGCAAGCTTGATTTCAAGTAAATGTCATAGCGGCGTTTCAATGCTGCTGTGATTTTATTTTAATATTTTCCATTAGGGTTAGTATCCGAAACTATGTGTCATTAATACTTTCATAGATATGACAGGAAGAGAAGATGACTACTGGAAAGGTCTTGCTAAATTCAGTTTATTGATGACATATTTTTGTGTGGATATTGCCATGTAGCATCACAAACATGTGTACGCATCATAAAAAGCTACTATTCAAAACAGTTAAAATTGAGGTAATCATTCTAGACAATTAATACATCAATGAACTAATCAAAATGTGTCCTATAAGTTTATGGTTTAGTTAAGGTTTTATTCGGTCGCCATATTCTGTCTTACAATTATACCGTTGTTTTGATTCAAATTCTATTTAAGCAGAAAGTCCAATTTCTTCTCAGATAGAGTAGGAAACAATCATGGCATGCACCATCTTATCATTAATATAGAGAAAGAAATCATCTAAACTAAGACTGAACTTAAATATATATGTTTAATTATCATTGCTACATGCAAGCAGACAATGGCCTTCTATCCCTACATACAGGGACAAGATGCCTTGAATATCATCTTCTTGGCTATGTCTGCTGATTCTATAAACATGAAATTCAAACATTTACATTTTACTTACATAACATTTTACGGATACTGGCACCAATAAATAGACACCAGTATATAAGCTATTGTTGACAATAAGACATTTTAAAATGTACTCTAAGAAACATTTTCTATAATCTATTAGATCTAAGCAGAAAATCGCATTTGGATAGATACGTAGTTAACCATACCAATCCACCATTAGTTAGCTATTCATCTCCTTTTCCGACAGTATTGGTTAATACTGATTTGATACGTTTACCTATGCATATTTTTTTTTGTAAATGTAAATGGTTGTCCTACACTGTGTAATCATATTTTAATAAAGTCTCTATATCTTTAATTTTAAATTTTCATGTGTCTCTAAAATCCTGTTTAATATCCAAGACTTCTCATTCACAATCAAAACGTACACGATGTTTCTACTTCAAAGAACACACTGATATTCAGATTTCTCAATATCATACTGTTTGGCAATCACGTTTGTAGTTTTGTCAGGTTTGCAGTCTGACTTCTTAATAAGATCAGTATTCTTAAAAGGCCCGATAGCAATCGGGGTGTAGTAAATACGATTAGAGTGGAGTTTCTACTGTACAAGTCTGCAAGAAATAATGATTTGATATATTCTGTTCTTATCCAAAACGCACATTTTATTGATTTGCAGTATTTTCTATAACACTTAAAATTAAACAAGAAGCGATGTATGCATATTGCATGACGTGGTTAAACGTCCAACATGAAATCTCATTTCGATCTAAATAATTTGCTAAGTTGCCCTCTTTACATATTTGTAAACGTTCATGGGCGCCGCCATATTAGAAAACCAAAGTTTTATGTGACGAGGTACCTAGGAGTCTGAAGGTCAGGATTAATTTGTCTTGCAGATTACTTATGTTACTTAAGTTCTTCAAATCAGAATATCTACAGATATTAACTTGAATATGTTTCTACACATCTATTACAAAGGGTAATGCACCACGATGCGATATATATATTTTATATACTATGGCCGTTCTTATATGTGTCTTGTGTGCCGCTGCCTTGTACAATGACTTGAAAATATGACTAATATACTACTATCTGTAGATATTCTGATTTGCTTTCAAAAACTTAGTTATAATAATCTGCAACACAAACTAATCATGACCTTCAGAGACTCCTGTGTATCTCGGCACATAAAACGGCGATTTAGCAGGAAATGGGATAACCTTGTCGATACTTGTTAAATATTGAGGAAATTTAATGAATAGCCGGACTGTGACATTGCTGAAGTTGCATAACTGTACAAACGTCAGACCATTTTGTATATTTTGGCCAACATTTAAATGGTTTTGATTCGTATTATTAAATATTATGGAAGGGAGACAAAACTGTCTATCTTCTGAATGAAAATATACTAACCACTTATGAAGGCCTATTTCCACTGAAGATTATGACATGTATATAAATTTTCTCGTATCCTGCATAAGATATATTTAAGATATATTTTACAAGTAACGTCTGTAATCCCCATCTCTACATATACAAATACATTTCGGATAAACACGCTGTTTGCCGTATCGTGGCATAGTTTTGTGTTTTACCTTCGTTCAACTGGTATAAGCAGATTTTTTTTTATATAACAGGCATTCGAGCATTTGATTTATTAAAACGGGCATCTTTTTAGCTTTTTAATACATTTATTTTAACTGTATTCAGTCTGATCATGAAAATGTTTAATATTTTTCATTTAAACAACTTAGACCTAAGAAGATCCAATAGATCAAAATAAAGTTAACATGTTGATTTTGAATGGTTTTGTTGGGCTTGTAGAAACAAAATCCTGGTTGTCTTTTAGTCAGTGGTAACTGTTAACACTAAATTGTATGCCTTGTCTTGTAATCGTTTCATATTGAGAAGGAGACTTAATTTAAAGCTGTCTCTACATTGTCAAGTACCTTTTATATCTTTTTATAACTTTTACAAAGGTGATAATATAAGGACATGGTGAAGGCAGTAGGTAAATATTTTATAGAGTGGGACCTCGTCGTAAATATGGAAGTAAGTGCAACCAAATAACTAGTTGATACTGAATTGCTAGTATCTGCGGTTCTAAGTTATATAAAACTATTAGTAATCAGTAATATTAAGTTTAAGTTATTTATATATTCTCATTTATAATATGTATCAACATCACTTATAAAAGTATTAAGATTGTCTTATTATGTTTAAAGAGCTACTGTTTTTCTAAATACAATTTCTCAAGCTGTGTTTTTTTTCTGACACTATTTTTAATTACCTTTATGCGTCTCAAATGTTATAGATAGGACCATGTAGTTAATATTTTCGTGGACTGTAGAAATAAACCATATTTATGCAGGCGAATTTAAGTCGATTAAACGCTTGAATCATTTAATCTGTTTTCGTACTTGATAACACAGTTAGCTCATTTAACCGTCAAAATTAGATTTATATTGAAAATGCCTCACAGCGTCTGGAAAGACGAATTTCCATAACAAAGTAACATCGTGTTTTATATTTTCGGAAGTTTTTCTTGTTTTTTTTCTTTCTTAATAGAACTGGTTGAATTATTTTTTTATTATAAGTGGGAGATTAAAAGTTCAAAATGAAAATAAAATTGTTTTGTTGTATATTATTGTCATTAGCACCATTTTTATATTAGAGATAGTGTTTGCCAGGAACCATAACAAGCGCACGTGAACCAGCGGGACTACAGCACAGAGATTTGCTATAAGTCCGCTTTACACAACATAAATTCAAAGCTTCAACAGCTGTCATGCGCACATAATCGAGAGATAATGTTATTGCAAGCAACCGTGCCACACGTTAACCTGCAGGGCACAGGCACAGCACCCAAATCTGAGTTCGGTTATAAACAAGACACAGAGACATCCACAATGCGAATAAACGAAATAAAAAAAACAAACAAACTGTTTATACATATAGCGAATCTCTATAAAAATCCCAGACAGGACAAAATTACCGAGTTGAAATTCTGGCCATTTGCCAGCCACTGTTAGTAGGATCACATTTAATGATTCACACACCATTATTGTTTTTAACCCATGTGTGAAGCATGCATGCAAATACCATTCATAATAGTTTGCTTCTATGACTAGATTTAATATTGGTAATGATTTAATTATAAACATACCAAGGTGCCTCTTTATGTTACGCATATGCAGACTACAGCAGCATTAACACATAATTAAGCTAATGAATTTATTAAAATATAATTATACATGTTAGTTATGCAAATGAATAAATTAATCATCAGCCTCCAGTATAGTTTGAAATAAGACAAACATAGTTCTAACAAAATGTAGTCTTCAGATATTAAGGATATTAAATAATTTAATGCAGTTTTTAACTACTTCATACTTATGTTGATAATATTTTGTATTATTTTATAGTTTTATTTTCTTCATTTAACCAACGTTGTTTTTTTCTTAAAGAAATCTATACATGACTGCAGCGAAATAAGATGAAGATAGTTCTTACAAGATATATGCATAAGGTATTAAATAATTCATTGTCGATTTGAAAAACAAAAACAACACAACCTTACAATTTACTTTTGTGTTAAATAGTATTTATTATTAATTTTTATTAATATAAGTATTTCAACAATGAATGCTCGTAGCTTTATTGTAACACATAATAACTAAATGATCATACATGTGGTTTTGTACTTAAGCATATTCATGACATTCGTTTGTTTGGTGTCTAGACTAATTAGGAAAGCAATCGTGTCGGTAATAACGACTATCAACGTTGTAAATTAGGTTATATATTATCTTGTCTCTCGAGCATACATTTCTCCGTTGATTACTTATTTAACCACTGGACTCGGTCGTGCTATCAGTAGAGCGTCGGCTCCAGTCACGGGAAGACCCAGGTATAAAATCGGATCGGAACATTCCAATGTCGATATAATGGTTGGGGTATGGTACCTTGGCTAAAGATCAGAAGAAAAAATTCAAGCATTCATAACAAAATTATGAAGCCAATTTATTTACATTACCCGTTATCAGTGCAAGATTGTTTGCAGTATGCTTTACGGTGATGATTTTTTCATCTAATCATATAGTCTATATATTGATGTTAATTTCTCAAATGTTTACATTAAAATTAAAAATTCAATATGTATACAAAACACTGATCTTGAAATAATAAAAAATATAAACGTGACGGACAATAGATGAGGATAGGGATGAGGGCTTTTTTAAACTTAAAATCTCCTATCTTAGTGCTAAGATAAAATCAGAATACAGTAAACAGATATAACACAATAAGCAGTGGTACAATATATGTCAAATACAACCAAGAAAAATAGAGAAATGACAGTGAAAACTTAACGAATAAGTACAAAAGAACAAATATTAAAATGTTGCAGAATTATCAAGACATATACAAAACTATATTGTTCGATGTTGTCTATCATTGCTGGCTGACATAATATCTTTGTGTGTGCGTCTCTGCATCCAGAATTCATTCTCCAGTTTGTATTTCCGTGTGTTTGGATTGCTTTTAAAATCACTTGACAAAATTGATTACCACCATGGCACCGTGTGTGACAGAAGCTTTTACCTAAAAGCTCAAAGTTGAACTTAAATATCAATAATACTTAAGTCATTGTCTGGGCTAAATCTTCGTAACTTCTTCAGCTTTTACTAAATCTGTTTACAAAGACGGGACGGCGTGATGCGTGCAAAGTCAAGTCCATCAACGGCCAATATGATATTTTAAATGGAAGAAATAAGTGATTTTGAGAATGTCCGCGCTTAATCTAAAGGATGTCAAATGACTAGGCAAAAGGGTATGCTCTAATAAGTTCAAACAGGTACGAATAAAATAAAACCTAAGGTCAAATATGTTAATCGGAAATGAGTTGCATTTTACATTAAGTAAACATATTCTAGCACGGATATTAAAAAGATAAAAGTATAAAAACGTTTTATATTTTTATACTTTTCTGTCCTGTCAACAAATCACAAATCTCCTTAACCAAATTTTAACATTTAAAAGGAGTTTCCACATACAGACGCATTTTGTAGTGGAAATATTGCATAAGCTCAAATATGTCTGCCAAAATATTATTTTTACTGAATTATAATGTTACAACGTTGTACATGGTTAACACCGAAAGGTTGACCGTGACGTGTTGAAATACTTTATAAATAAATAGTGAGCAGTCTGAATTTGAGCTTGAGCTGAATTTCAGATTAAAAGACAGCCATTAGAAGCTGTTCCTACTGTCTTCCTTTTGTAATCATGAAATATAAATAAATCCTTTTTGGAACCAGTGTTTTTAATAAAACAATACTTATAATAATCATTTTCTTGAGAAAATACTACAGTGAACGTAATAGGTTTCTGTCTATGTCTGATATTAGCGTTAGTTAACCTAACCAACTGTTATTATATCGATAAACTGCCAAAGATATTTTCGAAAACTATATCACTGAGCTTGAAATGAATCAAATATTTATATTTTTTATTATAAGTTTGATATCTACTTTTAAACTTTTAAAAGATCCTTGAAACATATTGTAATCCTTAAAAAGCTGTTAATCGATTTCATCTTACTAAATTAATAGTTTTTTCAATACCAGACATTTAACTCAGAACCGAAAAAATAAAAGAACTACACATTCACAACAACAACAACAACAACAAACAAACAAAACAACAATACAAAACAGCAAAAATAAAGCAAAGACACCAAAAAAATATAGCAAAAAACAGCAATTGCGTGATCATGACATGGAATATGCATTTCGTATTGACAAGGTTTGTGATTTTTAAATACGCATAAACATGTTCATGAATCAGTAACAACTTAAGTAGGATGTTTGTATGTCCTTAAAAAAATCGCACGAGTCTTCTAAGTGACCTAGCATGCATGTTTATTTACACGAACTGCTGTAAATAAATATATATTTATAGTATTTTAATATATCATTAACTTTTTAGTTTTCATAAGACTATGTTTAAAATATCCGTGTTTGAATTTCCTGTAGCCAATGTCGTTATTTTCACTTGAAACATGAAAAAATTTTCATTAGGGAAATTACCCAACATGAAATGTCTTCGGGAATTGCCGATGCCACATGAGTAGGAATGATTTTGTCGTTAAAAACAGTATATTTGAGGAAACCGACTTTTGCGAAAAACAAGTATAAGAAAGTCGCCGTGAAACATGGTAAATAAATTTCTGTCACTCATATCAAACTCATTACACATCACAGAGAAAATTCACTAGCAATTTAGACCCCTTAAAACTAACTTGTAAATTTAGTTTAAATATACTTTACGGAAAAAGAACATAATAATAAGCCTATAATTATTTTAAATAGACCAAGTGTTTATGCAATGCACGAAATGTCATAAAGGAGTACAAATAGAATGTACTTTTTTAAAAATCGGTTTCAGTGTTCGAAGGAACCAAACAAAGAAATACATTTAAAACAAATGAGCATGCGATTTTTAATATTTGACCAGAAGCCTTATATAAATGCAGATCGTCAATAAACATTAAAAATATATATCGTGTACGTAGATTTCTAGATGATAAGAGTTACAAGTTATAATAATGTAGCTCCTACTTAATAAAATTGTGCAAACACGCAAACAAAGAAGTAAGAAGTAAGGTCAACGTTTATTTTCTAAACTGGATTAAGACTTTGCTTAGGAAAACTGTAATGAGTAAAATTCAGCAGCTATTATGTCTGAGCTCCTTCTACATGCACAGGGTGTCCCAAAAGTAAGGTAAAACATATAAAGCGTCATAAATTTGCTAATTCTTAACCGATTTCTTTCGGAAAACTTTCGTTTGAAGCACAATTCAGTGAAATAACGTTTCCTGCACTTTGAGACGTCGTGCGTGCGCAAAAATGACGTCATCATCGACGTCAATTGTACCACATCAAAATGGCGTCTCGGCTTATCTACGCGCAACGCATGCTTATGGTAAAAGCATATTATGAATCAAAATGTCCAATATTTGTGCAAAGAAAATTTTATTATGAATTTAAAACAAAAGATGGACAAGCAGAAAGCACATCTACTCAATAATACAGAAGTTTGAAAGATCGGGGACAGCTTTCGATGAACACAGAAACGTTTAACTTTTATATGTCTGACAGTAGGTTCTGTTGCTTCTAAGACCGTGTTTACAAATTAACACAGACAATTGATTTAAAAAAAAATTACGTCACCACATGTGGCGTTCTTTGACATAAATTAAAAGCGAATGGATTTAAATCATTCTTAAGTGTAAACTAGTGTATTCTTATCAGTAGCTGTTACGTCCATTAAACTCTCTCACACACACACATACTTTTTCTATCTTACATCTCTAGCCATGTTACATGCCGTAAATGTCGGATTGTCTCTTCCTATGCATAAACTCTGACATATAAAATGGAATTACTTCATAACGTTAAGACAGACGTTAATTGGCGCGTTAACGCTTACATAGTTTTGGAGACATCGTTGACGTAACTTCTATATATATGTTTGTCAGTTACAGTTAATTTAAAGTTCGTACCCAAAGACGCATTCTGAGTTGTATCTTACACAGCCGAGTACAACCACCTCAGTTTGGTGCCACGACGAAACCATCAAGCAACATGAAGCTAGAGAAAATTTTGTTCATACTAGAAGCACAGGTGCGTGCAATTTCAATAGATTTGAAGCGGCAAAGGAGAAATCAACTTTACTCAAGGACCAAACATTGCCTAGAGGTATTGAAAAGAAGTTTGCGATAAAGGCTACAATGAACGATAACACGATGCAATTGAAAACGCGGATATTACAGACGAAATTTTATCAATTTAGGATTACACCATCCAGCTAAGGATAAGGGTTGACGAGTTTCGAGAGTATTTGAGAATAAGGAGAGTTCAAGATAACAATGAACAAGAGAGCACCAGCAACAACCATGCCGACGAAGCAGAGATAACACCAGCAGAACTCATTCACACTCGACGGACCGGCACACGTTGGAAATGTAACCATTCATCCGGTGATAGACGACACCGGTTTGCAGAATCAAACGGTTAATAAAACATACTTGCATTATCAAAAACTGCCAACAAATACATTACCCACCTTTACAGGTGATATCCTTGAAGGGCGTAGTTTTTTGGGATTCATTTAACTCAGTTGTTCATTCGAACTCACACTTGACTGATGTACAAAAGTGTATATTTTTTATCTCAGTAAGAAGGTGATGAAGCCAGAGCTGTAGCGGGGTTCAGTTCAACAAACATTAATTACACCGGGACAGTAGAATTACTCTCAGATAGGTTTGGCAGGACGAGTAAAATCATAGATGCCTATTTATCGATCTAAATAATTTGCTAAGTTGCCCTCTTTACATATTTGTAAACGTTCATGGGCGCCGCCATATTAGAAAACCAAAGTTTTATGTGACGAGGTACCTAGGAGTCTGAAGGTCAGGATTAATTTGTCTTGCAGATTACTTATGTTACTTAAGTTCTTCAAATCAGAATATCTACAGATATTAACTTGAATATGTTTCTACACATCTATTACAAAGGGTAATGCACCACGATGCGATATATATATTTTATATACTATGGCCGTTCTTATATGTGTCTTGTGTGCCGCTGCCTTGTACAATGACTTGAAAATATGACTAATATACTACTATCTGTAGATATTCTGATTTGCTTTCAAAAACTAAGTTATAATAATCTGCAACACAAACTAATCATGACCTTCAGAGACTCCTGTGTATCTCGGCACATAAAACGGCGATTTAGCAGGAAATGGGATAACCTTGTCGATACTTGTTAAATATTGAGGAAATTTAATGAATAGCCGGACTGTGACATTGCTGAAGTTGCATAACTGTACAAACGTCAGACCATTTTGTATATTTTGGCCAACATTTAAATGGTTTTGATTCGTATTATTAAATATTATGGAAGGGAGACAAAACTGTCTATCTTCTGAATGAAAATATACTAACCACTTATGAAGGCCTATTTCCACTGAAGATTATGACATGTATATAAATTTTCTCGTATCCTGCATAAGATATATTTAAGATATATTTTACAAGTAACGTCTGTAATCCCCATCTCTACATATACAAATACATTTCGGATAAACACGCTGTTTGCCGTATCGTGGCATAGTTTTGTGTTTTACCTTCGTTCAACTGGTATAAGCAGATTTTTTTTTATATAACAGGCATTCGAGCATTTGATTTATTAAAACGGGCATCTTTTTAGCTTTTTAATACATTTATTTTAACTGTATTCAGTCTGATCATGAAAATGTTTAATATTTTTCATTTAAACAACTTAGACCTAAGAAGATCCAATAGATCAAAATAAAGTTAACATGTTGATTTTGAATGGTTTTGTTGGGCTTGTAGAAACAAAATCCTGGTTGTCTTTTAGTCAGTGGTAACTGTTAACACTAAATTGTATGCCTTGTCTTGTAATCGTTTCATATTGAGAAGGAGACTTAATTTAAAGCTGTCTCTACATTGTCAAGTACCTTTTATATCTTTTTATAACTTTTACAAAGGTGATAATATAAGGACATGGTGAAGGCAGTAGGTAAATATTTTATAGAGTGGGACCTCGTCGTAAATATGGAAGTAAGTGCAACCAAATAACTAGTTGATACTGAATTGCTAGTATCTGCGGTTCTAAGTTATATAAAACTATTAGTAATCAGTAATATTAAGTTTAAGTTATTTATATATTCTCATTTATAATATGTATCAACATCACTTATAAAAGTATTAAGATTGTCTTATTATGTTTAAAGAGCTACTGTTTTTCTAAATACAATTTCTCAAGCTGTGTTTTTTTTCTGACACTATTTTTAATTACCTTTATGCGTCTCAAATGTTATAGATAGGACCATGTAGTTAATATTTTCGTGGACTGTAGAAATAAACCATATTTATGCAGGCGAATTTAAGTCGATTAAACGCTTGAATCATTTAATCTGTTTTCGTACTTGATAACACAGTTAGCTCATTTAACCGTCAAAATTAGATTTATATTGAAAATGCCTCACAGCGTCTGGAAAGACGAATTTCCATAACAAAGTAACATCGTGTTTTATATTTTCGGAAGTTTTTCTTGTTTTTTTTCTTTCTTAATAGAACTGGTTGAATTATTTTTTTATTATAAGTGGGAGATTAAAAGTTCAAAATGAAAATAAAATTGTTTTGTTGTATATTATTGTCATTAGCACCATTTTTATATTAGAGATAGTGTTTGCCAGGAACCATAACAAGCGCACGTGAACCAGCGGGACTACAGCACAGAGATTTGCTATAAGTCCGCTTTACACAACATAAATTCAAAGCTTCAACAGCTGTCATGCGCACATAATCGAGAGATAATGTTATTGCAAGCAACCGTGCCACACGTTAACCTGCAGGGCACAGGCACAGCACCCAAATCTGAGTTCGGTTATAAACAAGACACAGAGACATCCACAATGCGAATAAACGAAATAAAAAAAACAAACAAACTGTTTATACATATAGCGAATCTCTATAAAAATCCCAGACAGGACAAAATTACCGAGTAGAAATTTTGGCCATTTGCCAGCCACTGTTAGTAGGATCACATTTAATGATTCACACACCATTATTGTTTTTAACCCATGTGTGAAGCATGCATGCAAATACCATTCATAATAGTTTGCTTCTATGATTAGATTTTATATTGGTAATGATTTAATTATAAACATACCAAGGTGCCTCTTTATGTTACGCATATGCAGACTACAGCAGCATTAACACATAATTAAGCTAATGAATTTATTAAAATATAATTATACATGTTAGTTATGCAAATGAATAAATTAATCATCAGCCTCCAGTATAGTTTGAAATAAGACAAACATAGTTCTAACAAAATGTAGTCTTCAGATATTAAGGATATTAAATAATTTAATGCAGTTTTTAACTACTTCATACTTATGTTGATAATATTTTGTATTATTTTATAGTTTTATTTTCTTCATTTAACCAACGTTGTTTTTTTCTTAAAGAAATCTATACATGACTGCAGCGAAATAAGATGAAGATAGTTCTTACAAGATATATGCATAAGGTATTAAATAATTCATTGTCGATTTGAAAAACAAAAACAACACAACCTTACAATTTACTTTTGTGTTAAATAGTATTTATTATTAATTTTTATTAATATAAGTATTTCAACAATGAATGCTCGTAGCTTTATTGTAACACATAATAACTAAATGATCATACATGTGGTTTTGTACTTAAGCATATTCATGACATTCGTTTGTTTGGTGTCTAGACTAATTAGGAAAGCAATCGTGTCGGTAATAACGACTATCAACGTTGTAAATTAGGTTATATATTATCTTGTCTCTCGAGCATACATTTCTCCGTTGATTACTTATTTAACCACTGGACTCGGTCGTGCTATCAGTAGAGCGTCGGCTCCAGTCACGGGAAGACCCAGGTATAAAATCGGATCGGAACATTCCAATGTCGATATAATGGTTGGGGTATGGTACCTTGGCTAAAGATCAGAAGAAAAAATTCAAGCATTCATAACAAAATTATGAAGCCAATTTATTTACATTACCCGTTATCAGTGCAAGATTGTTTGCAGTATGCTTTACGGTGATGATTTTTTCATCTAATCATATAGTCTATATATTGATGTTAATTTCTCAAATGTTTACATTAAAATTAAAAATTCAATATGTATACAAAACACTGATCTTGAAATAATAAAAAATATAAACGTGACGGACAATAGATGAGGATAGGGATGAGGGCTTTTTTAAACTTAAAATCTCCTATCTTAGTGCTAAGATAAAATCAGAATACAGTAAACAGATATAACACAATAAGCAGTGGTACAATATATGTCAAATACAACCAAGAAAAATAGAGAAATGACAGTGAAAACTTAACGAATAAGTACAAAAGAACAAATATTAAAATGTTGCAGAATTATCAAGACATATACAAAACTATATTGTTCGATGTTGTCTATCATTGCTGGCTGACATAATATCTTTGTGTGTGCGTCTCTGCATCCAGAATTCATTCTCCAGTTTGTATTTCCGTGTGTTTGGATTGCTTTTAAAATCACTTGACAAAATTGATTACCACCATGGCACCGTGTGTGACAGAAGCTTTTACCTAAAAGCTCAAAGTTGAACTTAAATATCAATAATACTTAAGTCATTGTCTGGGCTAAATCTTCGTAACTTCTTCAGCTTTTACTAAATCTGTTTACAAAGACGGGACGGCGTGATGCGTGCAAAGTCAAGTCCATCAACGGCCAATATGATATTTTAAATGGAAGAAATAAGTGATTTTGAGAATGTCCGCGCTTAATCTAAAGGATGTCAAATGACTAGGCAAAAGGGTATGCTCTAATAAGTTCAAACAGGTACGAATAAAATAAAACCTAAGGTCAAATATGTTAATCGGAAATGAGTTGCATTTTACATTAAGTAAACATATTCTAGCACGGATATTAAAAAGATAAAAGTATAAAAACGTTTTATATTTTTATACTTTTCTGTCCTGTCAACAAATCACAAATCTCCTTAACCAAATTTTAACATTTAAAAGGAGTTTCCACATACAGACGCATTTTGTAGTGGAAATATTGCATAAGCTCAAATATGTCTGCCAAAATATTATTTTTACTGAATTATAATGTTACAACGTTGTACATGGTTAACACCGAAAGGTTGACCGTGACGTGTTGAAATACTTTATAAATAAATAGTGAGCAGTCTGAATTTGAGCTTGAGCTGAATTTCAGATTAAAAGACAGCCATTAGAAGCTGTTCCTACTGTCTTCCTTTTGTAATCATGAAATATAAATAAATCCTTTTTGGAACCAGTGTTTTTAATAAAACAATACTTATAATAATCATTTTCTTGAGAAAATACTACAGTGAACGTAATAGGTTTCTGTCTATGTCTGATATTAGCGTTAGTTAACCTAACCAACTGTTATTATATCGATAAACTGCCAAAGATATTTTCGAAAACTATATCACTGAGCTTGAAATGAATCAAATATTTATATTTTTTATTATAAGTTTGATATCTACTTTTAAACTTTTAAAAGATCCTTGAAACATATTGTAATCCTTAAAAAGCTGTTAATCGATTTCATCTTACTAAATTAATAGTTTTTTCAATACCAGACATTTAACTCAGAACCGAAAAAATAAAAGAACTACACATTCACAACAACAACAACAACAACAAACAAACAAAACAACAATACAAAACAGCAAAAATAAAGCAAAGACACCAAAAAAATATAGCAAAAAACAGCAATTGCGTGATCATGACATGGAATATGCATTTCGTATTGACAAGGTTTGTGATTTTTAAATACGCATAAACATGTTCATGAATCAGTAACAACTTAAGTAGGATGTTTGTATGTCCTTAAAAAAATCGCACGAGTCTTCTAAGTGACCTAGCATGCATGTTTATTTACACGAACTGCTGTAAATAAATATATATTTATAGTATTTTAATATATCATTAACTTTTTAGTTTTCATAAGACTATGTTTAAAATATCCGTGTTTGAATTTCCTGTAGCCAATGTCGTTATTTTCACTTGAAACATGAAAAAATTTTCATTAGGGAAATTACCCAACATGAAATGTCTTCGGGAATTGCCGATGCCACATGAGTAGGAATGATTTTGTCGTTAAAAACAGTATATTTGAGGAAACCGACTTTTGCGAAAAACAAGTATAAGAAAGTCGCCGTGAAACATGGTAAATAAATTTCTGTCACTCATATCAAACTCATTACACATCACAGAGAAAATTCACTAGCAATTTAGACCCCTTAAAACTAACTTGTAAATTTAGTTTAAATATACTTTACGGAAAAAGAACATAATAATAAGCCTATAATTATTTTAAATAGACCAAGTGTTTATGCAATGCACGAAATGTCATAAAGGAGTACAAATAGAATGTACTTTTTTAAAAATCGGTTTCAGTGTTCGAAGGAACCAAACAAAGAAATACATTTAAAACAAATGAGCATGCGATTTTTAATATTTGACCAGAAGCCTTATATAAATGCAGATCGTCAATAAACATTAAAAATATATATCGTGTACGTAGATTTCTAGATGATAAGAGTTACAAGTTATAATAATGTAGCTCCTACTTAATAAAATTGTGCAAACACGCAAACAAAGAAGTAAGAAGTAAGGTCAACGTTTATTTTCTAAACTGGATTAAGACTTTGCTTAGGAAAACTGTAATGAGTAAAATTCAGCAGCTATTATGTCTGAGCTCCTTCTACATGCACAGGGTGTCCCAAAAGTAAGGTAAAACATATAAAGCGTCATAAATTTGCTAATTCTTAACCGATTTCTTTCGGAAAACTTTCGTTTGAAGCACAATTCAGTGAAATAACGTTTCCTGCACTTTGAGACGTCGTGCGTGCGCAAAAATGACGTCATCATCGACGTCAATTGTACCACATCAAAATGGCGTCTCGGCTTATCTACGCGCAACGCATGCTTATGGT
This sequence comes from Sinonovacula constricta, assembly GCA_007844125.1. NCBI lineage: Eukaryota > Metazoa > Mollusca > Bivalvia > Cardiida > Solecurtidae > Sinonovacula > Sinonovacula constricta. The sequence continues at coordinate 50,463,847 of CM017559.1, read as the reverse complement.
AAAAGCATATTATGAATCAAAATGTCCAATATTTGTGCAAAGAAAATTTTATTATGAATTTAAAACAAAAGATGGACAAGCAGAAAGCACATCTACTCAATAATACAGAAGTTTGAAAGATCGGGGACAGCTTTCGATGAACACAGAAACGTTTAACTTTTATATGTCTGACAGTAGGTTCTGTTGCTTCTAAGACCGTGTTTACAAATTAACACAGACAATTGATTTAAAAAAAAATTACGTCACCACATGTGGCGTTCTTTGACATAAATTAAAAGCGAATGGATTTAAATCATTCTTAAGTGTAAACTAGTGTATTCTTATCAGTAGCTGTTACGTCCATTAAACTCTCTCACACACACACATACTTTTTCTATCTTACATCTCTAGCCATGTTACATGCCGTAAATGTCGGATTGTCTCTTCCTATGCATAAACTCTGACATATAAAATGGAATTACTTCATAACGTTAAGACAGACGTTAATTGGCGCGTTAACGCTTACATAGTTTTGGAGACATCGTTGACGTAACTTCTATATATATGTTTGTCAGTTACAGTTAATTTAAAGTTCGTACCCAAAGACGCATTCTGAGTTGTATCTTACACAGCCGAGTACAACCACCTCAGTTTGGTGCCACGACGAAACCATCAAGCAACATGAAGCTAGAGAAAATTTTGTTCATACTAGAAGCACAGGTGCGTGCAATTTCAATAGATTTGAAGCGGCAAAGGAGAAATCAACTTTACTCAAGGACCAAACATTGCCTAGAGGTATTGAAAAGAAGTTTGCGATAAAGGCTACAATGAACGATAACACGATGCAATTGAAAACGCGGATATTACAGACGAAATTTTATCAATTTAGGATTACACCATCCAGCTAAGGATAAGGGTTGACGAGTTTCGAGAGTATTTGAGAATAAGGAGAGTTCAAGATAACAATGAACAAGAGAGCACCAGCAACAACCATGCCGACGAAGCAGAGATAACACCAGCAGAACTCATTCACACTCGACGGACCGGCACACGTTGGAAATGTAACCATTCATCCGGTGATAGACGACACCGGTTTGCAGAATCAAACGGTTAATAAAACATACTTGCATTATCAAAAACTGCCAACAAATACATTACCCACCTTTACAGGTGATATCCTTGAAGGGCGTAGTTTTTTGGGATTCATTTAACTCAGTTGTTCATTCGAACTCACACTTGACTGATGTACAAAAGTGTATATTTTTTATCTCAGTAAGAAGGTGATGAAGCCAGAGCTGTAGCGGGGTTCAGTTCAACAAACATTAATTACACCGGGACAGTAGAATTACTCTCAGATAGGTTTGGCAGGACGAGTAAAATCATAGATGCCTACCCCTGGGTTACGTAGAAACCTTGCAAGAGTAAACGAAACCGAAAAGTGGCCATTGCGTGATCTATGGAAAGGCTTTAATCGGGAATTTAACATTATCGAGGATGGATTAGATGATATTAAGCAATCAGGCGCGTACGTTTTGACGGCGTCATTTCATACCAGCGCAAGTACCTGACACATTCGCTCTTTACAGAACAGGCAGCAGAAATTGGTACCTGGTCAGAAACCGAAATGCGCATATTGTGAAGAAAATAATCTACCTGCCGACGGCTTTTAAGAGAAGGACTACAGTGCAAGAATACAGACTATAAAACAAAAACGTTTGTGTTTCAACTGTTTACACTCACATAAAGTATCAAACTGCACGTTACATTCCCGCTGTCGTACATGCAAACGCTTTCATCACACTAGCACATGTTCTAACAATCATACTGCAGCGCTAAATCAAACACACACATGTAACAGGCAAACATTGTTAATACGTGTCCTAAAAATCCATCATTTTCAATACCGCTATCACAGCCAAACACATTCAAATTACATAGTACGTCATGTAAATCAACATACTTAAGAAAGCATAACACCAATCTACACCGAAAAATTGCGAGTATGCGAATGTCCTGTTTGATAAGTGTGCACATAGATCGTTTATTACGGAGAAGGTGGCGAGACTCCAAGTTGCGCGCACCGGAAGTGAAGAAATACACCTGGCATCATTCGGAAGCTCTACCCAGTCCGTACTTAGTTAATAGCACTGAACGTTCTGACAGTACCTACAACAGATGCACCACTACAATATAACACAGAGTTGAAGTTGGCTGACCATGTGGCGTCAAAAAAGATGTTCGAGATTGAAGTTTTGGTAGGCGCTGATTAGTTTTGGAATATCATCCAGGATACAGCTAGACGCGGCGATGGTCCGACGGCTGTGGCGTCGAAGCTAGAATGTCTAGAATGTCTTCCTAAGGGATCACTTTCGGTTGCGCATATGCAGAAAAACCATGCATGCACCATGGACTTAATCACAACACCTCCACCAGCTTGTTACCTCGAGAAATTTTGGAATCTTGAAAGTCTAGGAGTTTGTGTACAGATCCCTAAACAGACCGGATATGACGTACTAGAGACATACAAACAGACATGTATAACATTAAAAAAAACACGGCATGTAGCGAAGTTATTTTGGATATCTGATCATGAGCAACACTATTGCTTGTCTTAACAAGGAACTGGTAATGCTAAAGCACAATTGGAAAAATCATCGAAGAATAGGAAATAAATGGATTAATAGAACGAGTTCCAGACAATGAATTAAACAAGACAGATGTACACTACATACCCCAACCATGCAAAAAGGACTCTGTAACGACATCCATTCGAGTAGTATATGATTGTAGCTGTGAATCAAGCAGGCGACCAACAAAGTATAAATCACTGTTCGGAAACTACACAGCCTGAGCTAAAGACTTGTACTGAGATTACGACTGCATGAATACGGGATTTCTATTGACAAAGAAAAGGCGTAGTTACATATTAGTTTGCATGAAAAAGACCGAGATTTAACAAGATTTTTATGGCTGACTTACCCAATCGATCCTACAAATGCACTTACTTACCTACCGTTTCAAATTGGTATAATTTTGCGCCATTTATACTAAATGCGGCCATACTAAAACATCTTGAAAGCAACTAATGCTGGGTGACTGATTTGCTAAGAAACGATCTGTACATCGACAATATCCTAACGTCGCTATCACAATAAGAAACGGCCATAGAATACTTTCAGAAATCACGTGACATCATGTCCTCCGCTGGATTCAACTCACGATCATAGACTTCCAACAGTGCAAAGTTGAGACAGACGCCGTTAGCCTTGGGTGTTTTAGACAGCGCCCAGATAAGCAAGATACTCGACATACGCTGGAGTGTAACAACTAACGAGATAATGTTTGCTGGCAAACAAATTCCGGGCACAGATATGTGCACATTTTTATCTTTACAGCAGACTTCATGCTCATGGAGCTGTAGCGTACTTGTGGCAATTTTGCACCCTGGCCATGGCTAAATTTAGCGTAGCACCCTTAAAATAGAGTATCCTACCTCGTTTTGAGTTAATGGCGGCAATTAACGGAGATCGTTTGGCAAAACTCATACAGAACGCGTTATCGTGTCAGGAAACTCAATACTGGTCAGAACGCCAAATTGATATTCACTGGATCAGAGCAACAAAACCAAGGAACAGATTTGTTCACAACATAATACGAGAAATCGAAGAAATTACGAGGAATGATACTTGGCGTTACTGTCCGACCAATGACAACCTAGCAGATCTTCAAACACGCGGCTTGGTCCACGTTACTTGATAAATAAAAATAGCCGTCCTGGGAACCAGACAACGGAACTACATTTCCAGCGACGTCTAACTAAATACAAAAACTAACAAGTTCAGAATCACTGCATAACTACCTTGGGAAATTGGGAGCCGAGTGGACATTAATCCAAAAACGCGCACCTTGGTTCGGCAGATGGTGGGAAAGACGAATAGGGCTTACTTAAACCACGCTGAAAAAGTAATAGAACACACCTGAACCTGTATAAATAAGCTTGAGACGGTGATAACGAAGATAGAAGCCACTATGAATGACCGGCCGCTAACTTACAAACCATCCAATTCAAACGATTCACAGCCAGTTACACCAGCCCATCTGTTGAACGGGAGAATTATCACACGATTTCCATATCAACACCCAGACCTCAATCCAATTCCCATAGAAACCAGCCGACTCGTCACGTTGAAGAGAACTGATCAACAGAAGAAAATAATCGGCGACTTTCAAGATAGATCAAAACGAGAGTACCTCACTGCACTTCGGAAATGTCACCAAGCAACACACGACTGCACGTGCAATGCGCACGGGTGGTGTAGTTCAGATCCACGACGGCAAGCCACATGTGTAATGGAGACTTGCTATTGTGGACGAGGTTGTGTGGGGAACAGCTTTTACGGTCAGCAAAGCTTCGGATCAAAGATGTATGGACCAACAAACCTATCACGAAGCCGTACCCTCTGGAAATATCGATGGATCGGGATGCAGATCGTGTGAACAATAAGTGTCATATTAGTGTTTTATATATTACATGAGTGACAATTATATTCCTTAAAATATGTTAATTAAGAATATGAAAATTTGAGAGCTGATATTGTACACAGACTGAATCTTTTTTATACAGTGATATTATTTCATAAGAATTAATTGATCCATCTGCGCGTTTCAAAATGATAATAATTTATGTTGACGTTGTATTTGATAATTTTTGGCGCTTGGAGTATGTCGAGGAATTACTTCATAACGTGAAGGCAGACGTAATATAGCGCGTTAACGCTTACTTTTTTGCATAGTTTTGGTGACGTCGTTGTCACTTCCATATAATATATGTTTGTTATGTGACGCCACTTCCATATATATATATATATATATATATATATATATATATATATATATATATATATATATATATATATATATATATATATATATATAAAAAGAGTAACAAAAAAGGTCAAACCTGGAAGGTGCATTCTGAGTTATATCTTACACAACCGAGTACATCCACCTCAATGAAAAATTAAGTATTTGCTGTGTTTTTTGTTCATTTACATAAGCGCATGTAGCTTACAACGTGTATGTAGATGTAGCTATCGCATGGGAATTACCTTTTGAAGTGTTTTCCATTATCAAGATAAAACAAGAATTCCAGTCAACGTGAGCTTTGAGAGTTTTATCATTGTGGCAGCTTATCTTCTTGAGTTAAAATGTAGACAGATCAGTAAGATATATATTAAACCCCTGCTCTTCAGACACTATAAGAAACTTAATGTAACTTAGAAAGTAAATCAGCCTTTCGAAGACTTAGGAATGCTTTAGGTGAAATGACTTAGGCGGAAACAAAATTCTTTTTTACAGATTAAAATATTGTTTTATGTAGATGCTGAATTGGAAAGCTTGTTTGGCTGAATCGAATAGAAATTGTCAAAAGAAAAATGTGCTAGATTTACAAATAAAAATGGAAAATCACCAGAACTTGATTCGTTCGAAGGATGAAACCAGAACAGGGGTTTTACGCAGCCATCACAGTTAGAAGCGATCAACATGCAACAAGAAGGTCAATATTTTAGTTTCGCTTTCTCAGTGTCTAGAAATTTGTCAAACTCTATTTGTATAAATATGAATTTTTTCTTATGGAACATTGTTTTTTTTACCGTTATTAAAAGTGAATTCATTACATGCCGATGACTGCTCCCTTCTATCGGGGAGGTCTGTGCTTCGGATGCTGGCTTCAGCTCAAGCTCGATTTAATGCCTTGGCCTACGGCGCAGTAGCCTGGTTTTGTTGTGATATACAAAGGTGGTGTAAAGTAGAACCAGGGATGATATTTAGGGTAAATATAATTGTTTAAGTAGAGAGCACTGAATCATTTTCATTAGTAGTTTGTTCTCAGTGCCTATAAAGATCATTTGGTATGGCGACCAGCTACTGTTTAGGAGGTTTGTGGTCCGAATCCTGAGGAGGATCACTTTTTATGCTCCTACCACATTTTTAATGAGTGAAAACTAATTTTAAATATCATTCAAAGTGTTAAGTAAAAAAGTATTCGCTAAGAAAATTGTAATTCTTATAATATGTACAGAGTTTTAATAGAATTTTCATAGGGGTTTACAGGAAAGGAAAACCTAAATGCTGAAGATGACAGACTTAAATGCGTGAGATGAATTAGTGTAGGAGAATGTAGTGCTCAATAACCAATGAGGAATGGTTAGAATAAATTTTGTTTCAATCACTCAAACTGTCAGAAATGATGAAATTTAGAAATCTAGAGAAGAGATAATACATGTATTGTAGAATACCAGCGGTAATTGATGTAAAGCTTTGGCCGTAACTGGGATGCAATAGGTAAATAAGAAAAGGTCCTATAAAAAATCCACAGAATTTTAAATTTTATCTAACAGCAGACAAAGGCAAACAAGGTAAATGTAAATGTGACAAAAACACAGAGACGAGACATAAAACACATGAAGACAAACCATCAGTTACCGCCTTGGAACGGTCAATCGGCAAAAGGACCGACTGGGGTGCTTAAACCTGGTTTGTGGAGTGCTCCAACCTCGCACTTCCTGAAGGTTTTTCTATCAAACAAACAGTGTAAATAACAATATCCCGTCAAAGTGAAACAACTAACATTAAGCACCTGCATCGGGAGTTAAAACAGATACAATGAACGTATATACATACATAATATCTAGTAATAAAAAAACTATCAACATATGTACAGTATGTACAGTAGATAAAAGCCTCGGCAACGTAAAATGAAAAACATCCAAATGAGAGATTAGTTTGAAATAAAACAGGCCAAGCGCTGATATATTATAAGAAAAAATAAAACAGCTATTAAAACTGATATATGATAAGATCAATTTAAATATGTCATACAATGCCATGACATCATATGCCAAAAGTGTCAACATTAAAATGTAAAATATACGAAAGAAAACATCGCATTCTAGAAAACAACCTATCAACAAAATAAATTGTAGTATTGTTAAGAGTTAATAAGTTTTAAATTTTTTTTTGTTACAGCGTGATTTTCATTCTTATTTTCCCCTTGACACGCTACTGTTCATGGTATAATAAACGAATAAAAATCTTGTACATGGTTTCTTTAAATTTCGTTGTGATTAGGAAGCACTCGATGTAAAATATTTTCATTTGTAACCCACATGCATGGGTTTGCATTCCATTGAGAGTGACAACTTCATTTGGGTAGGGTCGTTTAGTAGTAATGGACTTGTGATTCTGCTCAGACATAACACTGGGTCTTCCTCCATCAGTTATAGGTAAACGATTCCAACATGAACATAATTTACCAGAAAAGAAATTGTTTTTATGATGAGATGTGATGGGATTTGCCGGCATTTTTGCCGATATTGTGCAGCGACATTTCGATCATTATTGCACACGGGCACTTATGAGGTGCCCAGGGACTGAACCCGGCCCCGGTTCATTTTACTGACACCGACGAGTCAGGCGTAATGCTGTCCCCTTAGCTCAGAGCGTTAGGAGGGAAGCCACTACTTCCAACTTTAAAGTCATTGGTTTGACCCGGCCGGGGTTTGAACCCTCAACCTCTCGATCCGCAAGCCGACACCTATTTTGGAAGTGTGCCTTTACATATGACAAGTTCATTGGGACTACAAAACATCACCATTTATGGATGTTCTGTTGTCTCCAAGCTATTGCACATATATATTATACATTTTTTTACTCTGCATTTACTCAGTGTAAGAACAACATGTCTTGCTTGTATTTTTTTTTTCGTTCACTTTATGGATCGAAATGTAAAATACATTTTTATATTTTTTTTCTTTTCAGATTCATAAGGCACAACAGTTGCTCGTAAGATCTTAATGGGTTGTACATGAACATGTAGAAAACTAACAACATGGATCTGCACATTACACAGGTGACTGTTGAAGGCAAACTTAAGAGAAAAGACAGTTTGACATGGATTACAAGGATACAACACGAATAATTTACTTCATGTCTCACAAGAGAAGTTCATATTTAACCTAAATGTGTAAATTTTCCTAATCCAATGGACATTGACTTTACACACATTAGTTTACTATTAAAATAAAGCTTTTGTGTGCAAAATTAAAATCAGGAAAAGGCAACAAAATTACTTTTTTCATTATTTATTTAAAAAAAAACACAACTTACAATGTGATAATAATATCAAAGCGGCAATTCAGTTGCGACTGCAATACCTCCACTCCCTGATTTATACTTTAATGTCCTATTGCACACATTCAACCTCTTGAACTACCTGAGTTTAAGATCCGAATTTCATCATGACTACCGTTCAGGCATATTGTACTTTAATGTGCGTGTAGGTATTTGATCTGTCGTAGCAATTTACAAGATTAAAGATGTTAGAAGTTACATAGTCAGAACGTTGAAAATAACATTTTTTACAGGTGAAACATGTTTTAATGTGCGCTCTGATTAAAAATTAACGTATATATAAATATATATATATATATATATATATGGATACTAACTAGATCACACATGGTTGGGAATCAAAATTTTGAGTGTAGTGTTTATTACTGACGACACTTTTGATTCTCAGAAACAAACACATAAAAGTTTGATTGCCAGCTGGTTAATATAAATATAGCAGTTAGAGTTTTCACTTTATTTATACTATTAATTGTGGTTGATCAAGGCCATGCTTTAACATTAAGTTGCGTTTGGCAAAAAACAACATCACTATTTAAACAGACGAAATTAAGTGTATGTTGAGTTTAAGTTCCAACATCACTTAAAGCAGATATAGTGGAGCTTTCAATGTGTATAGCATGCCGTGAACACCTGACATTATACCACACCAATCCAGTCATATTATACTGGTCCCTGACCAGACAGACGTGGAACTACCCTTACATGTGCTTGAGCGTTGGCAGATGAGCTATACCACTGCCGTTTGTATGTCAGGGCACGGGATTTAACCCGGGGCTTCATGTACCTGGAGCCAACACTCTATTGGGTCTGGATCCAACACTTTGTATAGAATACCAGGATTATCTCCGGTAAAATACCACACCATGTCTCATTATCTTGACACCGGGCAGATCAGATTGCGCTTCAAGTCTAGTATAATCGAACTACATAAAAACAAGCAACATGTGCTCAATTAGTTTAAATTTCTTTTTACTACAAAGCCACGTCTCTGGCGGCCATGTTTTAACAGATAACATATACAGGTACATGTACAATGTACAAAAAGTATCAATGCTCTGGCTCTTGTACTTTCTGACAAAAAGGTTTTCTTTTCATACTATTTCTATAATGCCATATATGTAAAATTGCAAAAGCTCTGGCTGACATGTTATGTAGCCGGATCAAATTTTGAACAGTTTTAATTCCCTCTGCCTCTTTAATCTCCAGAGGAAGTTTGGTTGAAATTTGGCCATCAGTTCTAGAGGAAATGTCCTTTAAACACTATTGATGGATGTGTAAAGTTTGAAATTTGCAGTGTGCAATCACAATAGCTCATCCTGTGTGCATGGCTATTCGAGCTAACAATGCTAATTTGACCAATTGTGATCAAGTCGTTTTAAAATAAATTACATTCATCTAAATAGGATATATAATTCTCACAAAAATTCTCTGGCAGATCGGTGGATTGTTTTTAAACGGTCTTCCTCTCTTTATTTGAATAAACATGATATATATGCTAAATGCAGGATTAGGTATTACTTATTTTGTTTTTTATTTAAAACTTGCCGTATAGGTTATTTAAGTTTTTTTAACAAATTTAATGATGAAAATAACACAACACTTTAATAAATAAAAAGATTAAAAACGGTTTATTTAATTATTGAATGCTTTTCTATGTAGGGCTGCAACAATTCACTTGCAGTTTGATTTGAATAGATATATTCCCTTTTAATACATGTTTACATGAGCAGGAGAGACAACCTTCTGGTTTGTTGCAACCTGAGAAGTATAAAAGCCATTCACATAGATAACAATTGATTTTCTGGTAAAAAAATATCTTAACCATAGTAGCTACATACTTAAATTTATACTCTTCAAGGAAAACAATTGTAGAGCCTGGCGTCAAAGTGGCATGAACACAGTTTAAGTGACAGTATATAACAGTTTACTTTTAGACTTTGTGATTCATGCTTCATATAATTTCAAATATTTCATAACAGTTTCGCACATAATTGTATTATGTTATGAATGTCACATATATATATGTGTTATATATTCAGACATAGATTGATCTAAACAGTTATGGTCATATTGGCGACGTCCAGCTGATAACTGGTGGAGGAAGACCCCAGACTTAAGTCTGGGTTAAACCACCGGCAAAACAGACAAAATAAGATTAATTAGATGTTTAAGCTTCTAATAAAGAAACTAGCTCGAAAACTCTGTCAACACAACGAATCTTCCTACCTGAATACATCATAATGAATAACTTTTGAAAGACAGCGTAGTCAAATGTATTTTAGTGGCGGCGATATTGTAATCCATTATTGTGTTTTAAACCTTTCGATTGTACTGTTTTTCAGTTATAACACAGCAACACTATTACGGTGCTTATAGTTATGCCTAGTTTTATTGTGAATGAGGACCCCAGATTGGACAGAACAACCAGAAAACAGCAAGCCAGCTGAGAGACCCTTCCACATGAAAGGTTTCATCACACCCAGGACGTAAACCCATCCTGTGAGTATCTAAGGAGTCTGGCGTTATAATTGGTGATTTATCCACTTGCCCATATTCAACATCTTTTGGAGTTATAAAATATCAATTTAAGTATAAAATAAGCGGCCGTAAATAAAAAAAACTGCTTGCACTAGTACTTGTTTTGTTAAAAGTCAACATGCGGACACAGATTATAAAATCACTTATTAATGGACTTCTAGTCATTATGAAGCAGCATTGCAGTGAAATATAGTGATATATTAAGGGAAAAAAAGGTTACGAATGAAATTGCGTAGTATTAACAGGCCAGACCCATTGAAGGTAAGATTATGAATGGAACTAATAATGATATGCTATGACCATACATTTCTAGTCAAAGTAAAAGGCATATTTATTGGTAGTTATATTTAACTCATCAAAAATTGCACTTCGAGTTATCTGGTGCTGGTGCTCTCTCTCTTGTTAAATAGGAAAATAAAAAGGTTCTAATCGATTCCCACAGATATGTAAATCTAAACTACATCCATACATAGGCAAAAAGGATAATTGTCAAAGTGATATAAACACAGAGACGAGACATAACACACAAACGAAAAAACCCATCAGTTACCGCCTTGGAACAGTCAGTCGACTTAGTTCAGCAGTGGGCTGAACTATGGTAGCACAATGCCACTTCGCACTCAATGCATCCTAACATGAAAGAAGAACAGTAAAGTAAACAGTACATGCACTGTCAGCTAGTGGCTAGGAAACGGGTCAATTCAGTGTATAGCATCAAATCTCTTCCCCAAATTTAAGAGCTCAATAGCAAAAGAATCAGTAACATACAACAACAATACTTGTTCAGCATTTAAAAAACAACAACAACAGCACAACAATATTATTGAATACTCACCATTGAAGACTGCATCCTGTCAAGCAATTTTCAACATGGCGGGCTTGTCTTCGTATGCAAAGTAGCTTTCGGCCAAGCTTCGACATATTCCGGACACTTTCGGTATTTCCCGTTAAAAGTCGCTTGCGTATACTCTCTGTTTATATTGTAAATTTTCGTAAAAGAATATAACGCGGTTGAAAGAGGTTTTTTGTCTTGTTGGATACATGAACGTTAAATTGAGTCTTTTATTACAATTTATTACAATACAACAGGTAATTTGAGTTTTCAAACTATTTAAACCTAACTCATGGGAATTTTTAAAGTACACAGGCTAGACGTTATATTATATAAACTTCAGCGTTTACTAACAATAATGTGATATAAAATTATAAAATATTTATAGTCTCATTCGTAGTTGCAAACAACAAAATATGAAAAATGAAAGCGTCAAGATCACAGTCACATTACGCACGCTAAGAACTACTGATTGTTCCATATCACCATCTCTCTATCGAGTTTCGAAACTTACTTTTACTGATACAGTATACTGTTCAGTGCTGTTTTGTTGGTAATTATGTTGATATTTCAATACCGATGAAATGCTGGGATTAAGACAATGTGGAGCACTTCTTATGCAACGTAGCATATCATGAGTTTACGTTTATCTTCAGTTTTACTGCACCATTCTAAAATTAACGTGTATATAAACAATCAATAAAATCTATACATTTAAATGTAAAACATATCTAAGACATATGCTTTGAATTACAACTGAAGCACCATATTATATATTACATAATCAATCTCACTATGTCTGCTTTACGAGCACTTGAATTAAAATGTTAGAAAAGGGAAATGATCAAGGATTCATATTTAATATGTTCGGAAATTCGACTGTAATATTGTCCTGATCGTCTACAGCGTCGTCGGAGTGATTTATGACGGGGGCTTTATCACTCTCATAGCGTAGCCAATTCAATAAAACCTGTCAAAAACTCAAATGGTACGACTTCTTCGAAATCATGTGCGAAATAAGATACATAAAACGACTGCAGATCTTTCAGACACATAGACGTTTGTAATGTTGCCAAATTGTAGCTGTAAAGTACAGTTTATTCAATACAAAAGCCGTCTGGCCTATGAGTTCAGGATTTTAAGAAATGTTTAACATACAAATAGTTCAAATCAATGGCAGAGTCAGTTTATCAATCTATATTGTTAGTGCCATTTATGATATACAGAATTAAACATAAACTAGCAGAGTGCAAATTAAACATTAATTCGTATACATAATAAAGCCCATTTAAGTATTTTATATTTGTGAAGGGTAGATCTTAACTATTTCTTTATAATAAGGGGTGTATATTTTTTTATTTTTTCTGAAAAAAAATTATTTAAAATATTTGAGCATAGTTGATCTTAGTTTCATACTATAGTGTATAAATATATCTAATGTATTAAACAGATCATGACTTTAGGCTGTTGAAAGATCGTTAAATTTTATTGATTTAGGACGTTTCCAAAAGAAACCTGGCAGACAGAGTTTTCGAAATTTTTTTTGTACTTATGACATAGCATAACAAAGTGAAATTCAACTTTCATACATGGCAAATGATATCGTGTTGAAATCTGTAACTCACATTTCCATATTTGTCTATAACAGTCCCTGATCCTTTGCTTAACCAAGTTTAAAAACATATTCTCTTTTCCTGCAGATTGATATACCAAAAATAATAGAAACCTAAGTTTTCTAAAATTTCTTTTTACATTGATTGCCCAAGCGGGTATATTTCATTGTAGTGTAAATAAATTAATAAGCAACATTGATGTATTTAATAGCTTCACTTCTCACGACTTTCAATTAATATTTAATCAATACAAGCTAGCTTTTCCAAATCATAGGTAATCTACATAGCTCGCCATATTTAACGAATTTTGTATTTGTTTAATGATTGTTTACATTGCCATAGTTGTAACATTTCATTATGTTTTGCGCTTTGGTAACTCTACACATCTTGGCCATTGTTGAGTATTGGTGAAACTCAAATCATAACTATACAATGAATGTCTCATCGGGAGATCGTTAAACTTTTTTAAGTATCTTTTCATTTGAAGAGTTATTTTTTGTGCTTGTCCTAATAGAGAGTTTTGAGCTTCTGCATATGAACCACCTGCTGTGAAAACCTTACTTAAATATAAAAATGTGTATACTATCTCTAACCCCTTTTCCATTGAATTTAAACTTTGTACTTCGTGTGTTTCTGTCGTGCTTTTTGCCAACTTGTTTCCCTTGATCAAATTATTCTTGAATATGTCTAGTCCTAGTTAAAATCACTTTACGAATCTGACAATAATACAATGTCGTTTGCATACAACAGTAAATATACATTGAAACCATGGCTTGAGAGCGTGTTTTATGTCATTGGTATAAAGAGAAAATAAAAAATGAAGATAAAGTTTCATCTTAAGCGACCCCGATTTCACTATTGTATGATTCACTTAACTGATCGCTGTGCTTAACTTTTGACTCAACTTGTTTTTTTGATTGTATTCAGTATTTCGTCCTTCACTTCATACTTAAAGAGTTTGTACCACACAATTGTCTCTAACTACATGATCGTCCACTTTGCTAAAGTCCACACATGCCGCACATAATATTTGTATTTTTTATTTATAGAGTGAATAATCAAGAACAAAAATATTATTTTTAGTTCCCAGTTTCTTACGCAAGCCGGTCTGTGCCTCTACAACTATTTTATTCCGCCAATTTTTTAAGTCTGTTAGTTATGATTCTAGTGTAGTATTTACCAATGTGACTTAACAATGTGACGTTGGGTAATTTTGTAATGTACTAATGTTACCCTTTTTATGAAGTAGTCCCACGTATGTTTTAGTACAGATTTCCGGGTAATAGCCTCTTCTACATAACGTGTTGAACAAATTAGGCAAATATATGTATAAGATGATCTACTCCATATGTAAAACATTTATTACATGTTCCACATGCCCGACCACATTTTTATTATTGACATGCTCTTTTACTTTCTTTATGACTTATCGGGAGTCATAGAAAGACTTTCGGTCGGGGTTTCGCATGCAAAACAATAGCATAACGCTGACAAATAATAAAGAGATTTGAACAATAACGGTCACGGAAAATGAATCAACATGAAAATGGATTGAAGATAAATATCTTTTTTGTATGTGAATTCATTGCCTGCTTTTAGTTTTCCATGAATCGGCAGTCAACAAATCGTAACCACGTGTAAACAAAGAACCCGAATTCTGAATGAATCATGGACAACGTCCCATTTAGGCCTTATTTTTGCTGCCCTTTTTTCGATAAATACTTCCAAAGCAAGCTGTGGTCTTCTTGGTGTGTGTTCAATTTTGATATATATCCTACTTTATTGACAGACAGAGCTTATTACCTATTACTGACATATTGTTTTAACATTTCATATCAGGGTTTACATATTTTAGTACACTTATTACACATTGAGTAAATGTAGAAACTCAATTATCTGAATTGTTTATGTATGCTTGATTCAATTATTTAAGTTTATTTTTATTGACGCAACTTTTTGTATTGTTGTATGTTGTTTTGACAATATAACATGTCAAAGTTCAGAGCTAAACTAGTCACAACAATACATGTATGTTTTAAGTATTAACAAATTAATAAATAAAATCTATCGTGCTATTTATATATTTGTATTGACTGGGATTAAGCTTTATTTGTTTTTTTCTGATTAATTGTGCATTCTTAAAACATAAAACAATTAGCTACAATAACAAACATGCCAATTTAACAAATAAGATATGTGTTAGATGCAGTATGGTTATTCATCAACTTGACTGAAACAGCTTAGATACATTGGATAGGTAACAATACAGAACCCAGACCTAACTTAAACACTATTTAATTCTTAATATGAGAAATATTTGGGTCCATGACTTAAAACTAACAAATGTCTGTATTCATTTACAACCTGCTTAACTCCCATTTTAGTATAACTGATGTGGAATGAAAAATGCATTAATGACAGATCAATACATATAAATGTAAATATGCAGACAATGGTTATCCAACACCATTGTCTTTTTAAAAGAAATTTAGGTAAAATAATCTATTAAAGTTGTTTCTCATGAAATCTTACTATTTTTACGTATGATAATAGCACATGTTTCATTGTCCCTATACCATTTGAAATTAATTGACTATGCGCAAGTACTGTATAAATATACAATTAATTGGTTCTTTTAAAGTCTAAATCATGTGATTTAATCTTAGTAAAATACTCTTTAAATAGATGTTTTGATAGCATTCAAACACATGACTCTGTCAGTCATTAGATATGGTAAGTGAATTAGATTCTTCTGTTATGCTGATGTTTGTTAACTGTCAAATCATTTTTGATATTATATGGAGAAATGGTGTACCACTAAGAAAGCAATACTGAAACAGACTGAAAATTTAAAAACTTTCAATATCTTTTAATCTTTTTTCTAAAGGACTGCAAGTAACTGATATTTCCTTTCTGCCTTCCTGACAGCTGTGCTTCTGTTGGCTGGCCCATGTTGTATCAAAAAAGTATTCTATACAGGTTTCAGCTTTATGTGAACAGCTGCACCCGCCTTACCTCTTTGGTTCCATTCCTAGTCTGGACAAATACATTTATTATTTATTCACCAATAATAATATAAAACAAAACATACAAAGTTAGAACAAAAATATTAAAATATTTTTATGCCCTAGATTTATCTGATAGTTGTCACACAAAAAATCTTTGCAGGGTAAATCCTTCCTTTAATTATTATCATGGTTTATTGAAATTAAAACCTTTTTGACAATACAATTGATGGTGGTATCCAAAAGTTTAGACTTTTTTTCTCAAACAATAAATTATCGTATACTGAAGATATGTTGATGTCGAAGATTACTGATTCCTCTGGCTAAATGAAAAGCGAAGCACAACACCCCACGCATCATTACAAACATGCATTTCCTACCTGAGAGACTGCATTTACTAGTAATTAAGGTAGTTTCAAAATTCGTCCTCACTTGGACGTAAGAGTGAGTTTATGCAAAAAAGTTGTGCCAACGTTTCTCAAACTGCGGGTGAGATATTACATGTATTTAAGACAAAGTCAGATACCACCTTTACTATATAAACATCTCATATTTTTATATATACAATATATATAAATAGAATATAATAGTAATCTCGAATGTCGATTTTGAATAAAAGTTGTACTGTGCTATTCAATAGCAAATTGGTATCAAAATTTTCTTAACTAATGACTAACTTTGAATACAAGCATAATTGTATTATCTGACAGTATATACTTTTTTAGTAAAATGGCATTTATTCACACTAAGAAATGCCCAATAGGTGTGTTAATGTTTAATATTTATCAGATTTTTACATTCAAATGAGTCTTTGCATTACCTAAAATTCTTGGTAGTAGGTTTAATATGTTAACAAAATGCCATTATGTGGACCGAAAGCTCTTTCAAAAGATTTGACATAATGTTTGAAAGTAGGGGATTAGGACAGAAGACTGTGAAGGCTTCAACTATAATAAAAATATGCATCCATAACATTATTTTATACACTTTTTCTTTTATAGTTTTTTACATGCCAAGACTGAAAAAATAATGCTTATATTTAATGTCAGATATTAGTAAGACAAAATTGATAGAGACACAGTACATGACATCAAAGTACACGTACACTGTAGTGTGTTAAGTAAACCATTTACCTTTAATAGCACTTCCATGCATGGGTTCGGATCCTGGTCAGAACAAGAACTATCAGGTGGGAAGGTTTTCCAGCTAACCTGCTGGTGGTTCTGCCAAAGCATAAATCTAGGGTTTTCCTTCACCTATAATAAACTGGACGTCACCACTATATCCATAACTGTGTCAGTGAAATGGAGCAAAAAGAAAAAAACAACATCATAAAACATATGCAAAGCGTTCAGTAAAATACAGATTAGCTGTCTCAAAGTAAATTTTAATGATGTAAATTATTTAAGGTAAAGATTTGTCTGAATTACCTTGCAAATACCTTGGGTGGCTTGACAACCTCAAACCATGTGTTCAAGTGTGGAAGGAATTCATTTTGCAGGAACTGTAAATAAAATTGCATATTATGTAAAAAATCACATAAATAAGGCAGATATCACTACAATAAAAACCTGAATTTGAATGTTTTTGTGAGTACGTGTTTTCTGACAGCTACTATCGACGTTCCGATTTTCAATTTAGCCATCCATTTAGCAGGAAAATAAACGTAAAATGACTGATTATATATACAATGATAAACCCTAATATTTAGATTAAAAACAACAACAAACGAATAAAGAAATAACATATCATGACAGAAGGCTCGAAGTGGGCGGGGCAGATATGTGTCGTGTCTGGGTTAACACTAAAACCTGAACGATTATAAACAAACAATAGTGTCCCCGCCATTCGTTTTTGGGAAAACCATTTGGAAGTTATAATGTCACATCCTAGTACCACATTAACACGAAATTATAGCATTTTTCACTAATGTTAACACAGATTTCAGCTGTCCATCTATTGTTTAGTTTTCACCGAAAGTTTTCTATGAGACCCGGTGATGGCGCTGCGACGGATTCAACCTATGTATATAGGGTATATAGCGTGAAATCACGAGTCAGCGGTACCTTTGCTGTATGTCTGTGATAAGGATGTAAAAAATCACCAAAATTATAGTGACCTACCCTAAAGAAAAATTACACTAAAAATCTTCATAATCTTATCAAGAAGGTACAAGAATCAGATCTAATTTTGTATCTGACAGGAAAGCCCACTTTAGAAACATTGGCTAAGTTCCTTTTTAAGTCATGATTTGACAACAAGACGAAGTCACGATAAAATGTGCTGACCCCTATATTAACCACTTCTAAGTTAGTCAGTAAATGGCTTAAGCACTTGATAACTGCTGGAGATGTGTCCTTCTTGATGGCGATGCTGTGTCATAGTTGTGAAAAGATGAGAACAGAGACAGTCTGTCTGAAGACACAAAATTTCAATTAGCCTTCGTTGTCTAGGGTGCTTACTAAGCCAGGCATATTTTTAAAATTCTAAATTAGTCAGCAGACCATGTTACAAATACTAAACCATTGGTTAAGCCAAGTCACAACAATCCCGTCAAAATGTAATCACAACAACAGGTCGATTGCATTTGCTTATGCAAACGTATTTTTATTTTTTTTATTTTTAAAAATATTAAAATAGTGAAGAATGCTAATGAATCATGTGCTGCTCAGTATGAGTTTATTAATCCTTTTACTTAAGTGTAACTTCGAAAAACAAACTAAAATGATACTTAAATACATTATGATATTTTAGAAGCTTTCGAACTTATTTATTTGATCGTATTGTCTTGAACGACAAGCCTTTCCAGGCAAAATTAGCAAACATTTGCTATATGTAAGTTTAACATTTATAGTAATTCTCCTCCATCAACAGAATTATTAATAAAAGATTTAACTATTCATTAATTTCTTTAACATAAGATGCTTATAAAATGAAAGTTAAAGGAAAAGAAGTCTTGCGAGAACAATAACAAACTTGCATGGAAAGATTTTATAAAGGAACTATTTATCAGCGTTAAATGACGTCTTTAATAACAAAAAATCATACCTATTAATTGGGAAGATAGAAAAAAATGAATGTTGAAAAATGGCTTTATCAAAAACTCCTAATAATTGTTTGTCAGATGTCTGAGCAACACAGAACCAAAACGTGATTTTAAGTGCACCATTTTAGTGATAAAATCCGTATTCAACGTGCTTTTTAAGCCAGTAAAAGTTTTAATATTGACATGTGACGTAAACTTACTAATACATGCAATTTTACAGCCAGCATAATACTGCATAGCTTTATCATAGAGTGCTGGTACTTTTCGGATACCATACAGTTTCAGACAAATGACGCATCAAACGATAATGCGTATATCAATGTTTAAATTTAAGAGCTTATTTAATAAAATATGTGGTCTTTTTGTAAAGAAGCCGTCTAGTAATATGCGTAAGTCAATATTTTCTTAACCATTCACCAAACGTAAAATAAATCATTTGCAACAAACAAATATTTACATTTTTTTGCGTATTTTATTGTACATATTATAAACCACATTCTTTACTCAAATGTTCGTTACACACACACACACACACACACACACACACACACACACACACACACACACACACACACACACACACACACACACACACACACACACACAATCAAACGATGTGTTAGATGATGTTATTATTAAAAAATGATGTTTATGATAAAGACATAAGCGAAAAATTCTGTTCAATTCTACCTCTCCAACTAGCGTTTCACATTTAGATATACCAGTTGGCGATGTTTTTGGTTTTTCGAAAGAAACTATTGAAAGCATTAAATAAAAAGATACATATCGCTTTTACTTTATCGTATAATTATAAAATGTTTCTTCTTTTACTTTCTTTATTTAACTGACAAATTTAACATTACATCTTTTAGATTTTAGCCTAAGTAGAAGCCCATTTTGTGTAACCATTGCTGATAAGTAGGATATTATGTCAATTGTTAAGTGGCAGGCAATTGATGATTGGTCTAGAAATAAAAATGTGCATGTTTGTTACACAGATAATTATTACTTTAATTTAAATGTATGTACAGTTTGCTTTATGATATTACAGTCCACTTGCTCAAATAAAATTCAATTAAAAAGCATGTCAACCACTTGAATTTTGCCATTTTGTTTAAATTTCAAGTGGAAAAACATTAACCAAAACACCAATGAAGACGACAGTATGCTTATGTTTGGGTTACTTATGTGCCAGAAGGCACTGTTAAAATATTACATACTTAAAGCCTACGTACCATCCCTGTAGTATACCGAAGACAACACAAGAGATAAATCAACATTAAAGGCGTCCATTTTCACACTTAGCGTGACCGTGAAGAAGGCTACACTATGACGCTAGAGTCTCCAAAGCTTTTAAGATATTAAATTTTCGAAATGATGGTTACGTCTCATTCCCATGATAAATACATTCTGATCCTACAAAATGGCAGCTATGTCTGTTCGAATGCTTCGAATTTCCTCATATTCTATGATCAATGCATTACGAATGAATAAACTTATAGCTATATATGTTAATCACGCACAAACCAGTAAAACAATATTATGTTAAACTTAAATGAACTTGTCCGTTGGGTTTTATTGTGTTGTACTTTAATTGATATCATTTCAAATGGCTCTTACTGAATATGAACATTGAGCATCATTGTAGTTATTGCTTATGTTTCAAAAAGCTAAAGCAGATTTTGCTGCGAATATTTTATCAATGGTGACTTTTCTTCTTGCACTTAGCATTTCTTTTAAATGCAAATCTTTTTTGCGTTACTTATACCATGACGGAAACTTCATGTTTGGTTGACTGTTCGATCAACAATAGCACAAGACGTAGGTTTCTACTGTCATAAACAGTTGTTGAAAAAAATCAAACATGTTTTCGTTCATTCATGGTTAATTTATTTTCCCATCAATTACAAAACAAAAAAATGACATAATGTATTAAAAGAATCAAGGTCTGAAACTGCACATACCAAACGGGCGACCGACATTTGAGTTGACGTTTGGTGTGTCCCTAATTCTTTTGTAATTAACACATCGTTATAAACTGTGTATTCATTGATAAAAACACACATTGAAAGTCATTGGTCCATGGGGTATATTGCCTTTTTATATCGAAATTAATAAAACTAAAATTTATGACACAATGAATAAAACTCATTTTTATTTGAAAATTAAAAGTTGCAATTCAAGTCTACTGTTGAATAATTATTGACAAAGCAGTCATTAGAAATCTTACTATTAACTATAACTTTAATGTATTTTTACGATATTTTCTGTTTTATTTGTTTAAATTTGTTTAATTTGTTTAAACCTCGTATAATTTTATTTGTATTTATATTCTTATAAAATAATAGTCAAATATAATTATAAAAAGTTAAACTGTTCATATTCTGTCCTCGTAATCCTTGTATCAGGTCATAATTTTGCATAAAAAATGATATCAACACGCAATTAGCACAATTGATTATGGTTATAGTTAGAAAATGTAACTTACCTGTAATTCTGTTGCGTGTAAAAATGTATTAACTCATGTAACGTCAAGCCAAGAGAATATGCTGCTTCATCGACATACTGGAATATTTAATGAAACATTTATTTATGTTTTGAGTACGTTTATATATATTGGTACAATATATTTAAAAGCGCCTGTAATTTCAAATTCATAGAACAACATATAAATGGAAAAAAACAACACAATCTTATATAAAAATCTAAAATTGTGTCTGAATGTCAGATGTAAATTACACACGTAATAACATATTTAAACAAATGAATATTTATAAAAAACATATAAACTAAATTGTTGACCTTATTTTCTAAGAAGTCACAATTCACATACCACATGAATAATAGTAATGGTAAAATGAAGTAAAACAAATGAATTATGTAAGACCAGCATGTTAACTTAGACAGCGCATCTGTTAAATATAATACAAATATTTTTGTCATGATATGTGTCCTAAGGTGTTGAAAGAACTCACAAAACCTTCCCATAAGTTTCGCTTGATTCACAACATAAAATTTAAAAAAAAATACCAAACAATGCATTATTTGCATAATTTTAATATCTTAACTCTGTAAGTGGAGTTGGATGTGTGGCTATATTTAATGCGCGAAAAAGAGAAACAGGTTATGTTGCCTTCTTTAAAAAAGGTTATAAAAGCTGCATTGTGTGATGATTGTGTGAAGATTCTACGTTTTCAATTTGCACATATCGACCGTAACGATATTGAAGTACATGTACTCATATTGTTGGCGAGATAACACGTTCTTGATTTCAGTCAGTACAATCATATTGACCAATACGTCTACGGTAAGAAGTTTTCAAACATTTATGGGCAATATTACAGTATGAACCTATGAGAATTTTGCGTCTAAGCTGAAAATCATCCTTTTGACAAATGAGTATGGTCTGTTTGAATATTTCATTATTAATAAATATCGATAATGTCAGGAAATTGCACAATATTTCATTATTAATATATCGATAATGTCAAAAAAATTGCACAAATGACATTAGTATTTTCTGTATTAAGCTGTCAAGGTTCATCTGGTCTAGGAAATAACTAAGCCAAACGAAATGATAAAACGAAATAATAAAAAGTGCGAACGTCCAGACATACTGCTTCTTTATTGTCTTGGACAAAGATCTAGAGATAAATTATAAGCATAAGCCTTATGCTGATTTATTAAATTGGCATTGTCTGTAAGAACAATATAGTTTTTCCAGTGGTCTGTATACGAATAGATTGCAAGATGCAAAAACACCACTCGGTATTTTGATAGAAGTGCACTTAAATACAATTTTAAGCAATCCATACAGACGAAAGACTTCATCATTGTCCTTATTTCAATAATACTTTTTCACTATAATTATTATTATTACATAATTTTCTTTCATGACTGTTAAACCTTTGCCAAATCATTAAGTGTTTCATGTTTTTCTATTCACTTGACTTTAAAAAATCTTTATTTTTCGCGCTGGCAGAATTATATTCATTTCGTAGCATTTTGAACCTTAAAATATGCAAAAGCAAAGGTAGCAGCCTTTGGGAAATATATTCTCAACGGCTGATGAAACGGGTGTAAACTGTATGGATTTTATTCTATCAATAAGGACTATGAAAGAAATTAATTGCTGATTGCTATTCATTAAAAACTATTACCTACATGTAATATGGTCTCGATCTTGTTGTTGTACATTCTAAGGTTCTAGTATAACTAACTTATCATGAAGGTATTTTACGGTTTAAAAAGCATTTTTATTCGAAACAGGCGAGAAAGGAGGTCGACTGACAGCGCCGTGCTATAAATGAGTAGACTTTTAATGACGCCTTTTAGCGTTGAATCTACGCCTGCTGAAAAATGCGTTTGTATTTACTTGAAAGTTGGTGGAGTGAGATCTTCAGAAAGGGAGGCAAGCATTGCTTGACTAACCGTAGAATAAACTGTCTTAAAAATGTCGTCTGTTTACATTTGAAAAAAATCTCCAGTCTCGCAATGGGTAATAACTGTAAACAAATGTCAGATGAGGAAAAAATGATCTCGTCATATCAGTGATTGAGGATAGCTTTTGAGCTTCTGAAGATTGTCGAGTCTTAGGTATAAGTAAATTAACTATTTTTAAGTTTTTTGTGGCGGTATTCGACAAAAACAAACAGCGAAGTGGGCGTCAGCAAATTATGATTAACAGTGGCCTACGAAGACCCTCGCGGATTTTAAAATCGGACCGACGGCAAACCCTGAGTAAGAAAAACAATAAGAAATAAAAAAATGTATTGAACAATGTTTCATAAAAACAGTAACAGTTTTGAATGATAATAAGAGAGAGTACTTTAGTGCAACAAATTTATCATGGATTGTTCATCGTGAGAGGAAGATATGATTTTTCAGTGACGAGATATTTATTAATTTAAAGCCTGATGGTCAGCTAAAGGTCTGGAGAAAGGCAAGTGAAAAGTGGTTTTCTTAGTGTTTGGGTTATATGCCTGGCGGTCAGGGTAAGAACTTGAAGTTGATGGTCTTGTTTATATATGTAACACAAATGTTAACTTTCATATATGGGAATATAAACACTCAAAAGTATAATAGAACACTTGACCAGTATTTGTGGCCTATCGTTGTAAAGCGTTTCGGTGATAGTTCTTGGATTAAAACTTCAAATTTCAATCCCCCAACAAGAAAAAACACAGCAAATAAAACTAAATTTTGAAATAGTTTCCCTGCCAAATTACTTCATTGAGGCCCATTTTTCACGTTATATTTCAGCACTTACGCCTGATTTCGAAAAAAAGTCTGGTCTTCAACTTGTATATTTTTCTGCATTTAGGCTGGTTTGCAATAAAAGTAGTGTCATGTTAAATAGTATGCTTGTCATAATTGTTTTCTTTCAAATGTGTTATTTCAATGATATCTTTAACCATTCATGACAACACTAGAAAAACAATCAAATAAACGTTAAAAGAAAAAAAAAATGCTTTAGAAATACATCACCTATAAGTTTTCTATAGATCATTGTCTTTATTTTACATTGCAAAATATAATTCATCATTAAAGCAATGATTCTAATTGTTCGACAATGCGGCTGCAGCACTGTCATATTCGCCTGTAAAACTGTAGGATGAGTAACGTCGGTTCGCTATTGTTCCCTTAACAGAATTTACACAATAAAACATGTCATATACATATAAATATATATTAATATGATACAATATTCTAAATATTATGCGGCAAAGAAGGGAATGACAGTTTAATAGTAAACGAACTCAACATGATCATCTATGTCATAGGTGTTTTGCTTAACAACAATATTATCAAGATATCAAGGGGTGAGCTACACAGACAATTGTAAAGAAAGTGGGGGATATATCGTCACAGAAACTTAATTCTTTATTGTGTATTAACGTTTTTATCGCATTGCCATTGTATTTAGTTTTAATTTAGCTAATTTAAAAAAAATGATGCTAGTAGGTTGAAATGTTGAATTGCCTCACTAAATCAATACCGTTTTTTCAATATTTATTTTATGTATCAGCAAAATGCAAATCCATGTTTGCAGTATTTTCCCAGAGTTTCATGTGTAAGTATAAGAATTAAGAACTATATAGTTAAAATTGGAAGATTTTGCAATAAAAATATGTATATTGTCTAGTGTTGTTTTGTTTTCATCTTTTCAAACTTCAGACATATTGAAGAACATTGCCAACAATTTCAATTTATTTTGTCTTAGTTTTAAAATGTATTAGTTAACATAAATGAAATTAAGATATTCAGAAAAAAGCCCCTTGCTGAGGTAGGCGTGATTTTAAATGTCTGAGACAATTAGATGACAATAGTAATTATTCTGTATTCGTAGTTCAAAAATCTTAATGCACATAAAGGATTATATTCCTTATGACCAGTGACTTTCCTGTGTGAATACTGTAGTGTTTTTGTTTTGTTTTAATTTTTAAATCATTGTCCAAGTGTTTTCTTTTCATTTTGCATTGAAAGAGTCACCGTAAACGTTTGTCTAGTGCACTTTTTAATAAATATTTATTATCTTAACAATGTTTCTTATTCGGTTTGGCTTTCGTCAAATAATCCCTTGCGTATTTTATGGTCTCATAGACTGTTCCACAATTTATAAGTTAACTCATCCCCATTGTTATTTGGCAGTTTAAATGATGTCACCTATTTACGAAGAGCTGTTTACTTACCACTGATTGATAAGCCAGTTTATGTAAACTGTCTTTAGCGAAAGTTTTCAAACTGGTAATTCACTTCATCCTATTAGGATTGTTACGTATATTTATATTTAACGAAACATGGACTTTGATACTTCAATTCTTTTTTACAACCATTTACAACGGTACTGAGATGTATTTGCCTCACATTGTGTGGTTTTCTTTTGACAGTCTATTGTTTCGCATAACTTCTTTGACAACCTTACACACACCTTAACCGAATACAAAGTGGACATAATTGTAACAAATTACATCACTTTTCCCCTTTTTTATTACGTATTCGTCTTTGTTTGAACTGTCATGTTTCAAATTGATGTGTTTTCTTCCTTTAGTCTGTGCAATTGTTAGCTTTCTAAACTGGTTAAAAAAAGTCTGCTCATTTCCCGACTGATCCTTCCAATTATGTAGCTGTCGATGTTTGCGTATAATGTTATCGTATAATTTAGTTATTTTTACATTTAACTGGCATTAGTACACCAGTGGCTTTTCCAAATGTCAATCCATGCTGTTATTGTGATATGGCCCTCATGCTTGACATTTTTATTAACTTCAAATGTTAAGTTTAGACTACACGGAAATAAACCCATCCAAAATTATTTAATTAAACCCTATTGCAATCATGTCAACACTTTATTTCTTGTAAACACGTAAACACATTTGGAAAACTAAACAGAATTATTTTCTTAAGAATGTAAGCACGCATTAAAGTTGAGTGTCTTATTCGTAAAATGACTAAGGCAACAGACGTTATAAATGCGATAAGTTTGAAGGCCAGACGAATTTCATGAATCATAATAAAGTATTCACGCAATATTATAGATAATGATTTATCTCTATCTTTTGGAAAAAGAATATCCTTTTGCCGACTGACCGTTCCAAGGTAACCGTTGGGTTGTCGCTTTTGTATGACCTCTTGTCTCAGTGCATGCGTCACGCTTTCATTTACCTAGCATAGCTATTGTTATCACACCTATGGAATAATACTCCTACTCGGACATTTTAACTTCTTTTCCATGTTATTACTATTACGATATACGAGGTGTGATGGGAAATTTAAAGGTTTGGTATATTTTCTACGCTATGTGTAAATACTAGGTAAATGCATCAACAGTGAAAAAATACAACAAAAAGTTATTCCTACTAGAATCACACCAACGTACAAGATAACGTCCATATTACATTAGAGATTTAGTTACTCTTTTCAGCATATGATCCATGGATTGTCATGAATTTTAAATGACTATGTAACCATTAAGCGTACATGTATGTACCAATTTTATTTTGCGCAGACATACGAAACTAAGTGGGGCCTTAAAAAGAACAATTCTAACGCTGACTTTGTCCGTAAGAATCTCTAAATCTCTAGAATCAACGCGACAGAACTCCCGATAGTAGGCATAAGGCAAGGGTATTTTGCATGCAAGCCAAAGGTAAAATGAAGAACAAATATGTGATGAGTCATTAAACAAAGCAAAGCCATAAGTCGCGGCGAGCTTCGCGTGCATCCTGGCTTTACTAACGAATAAACTGTGGGAAACAGCTTAACGTTTCAGAATTTTGTCGCCTGTCAAACCTAACATAAAATTATCTATCTCTCTTTCTCTCTCTTTCTCTCTGTGTGTCTCTGTCTGTGTCTGTCTCTCTCTGTGCATTTCTCTCTGAAACGTCGCTTGTTGACGATATGATTTTGAAATTTCCGTTTGCAACAATGCCGTTCAAAATACCCTTATCTTTCATCGGGAAACACTGACAAACATACAACTTTCGATAAATGTCTTAATAAACGACGTTGGATGACAGGCGCTTTTGCGGAATTGTACACAAAAGGAAACGAAATCAGTTTCTTCAGAACCAATTTTAAAAAACGGCCAAAATATATCAGTTTTGGCGTGCTCCAGAAAGACTAATAAATGTTGCTATAGAGACAGATTCTTAACTGAATAAGGGAAAATGCATTTCAATTCAACTTCAACGTGACAAAAATATGGGATTCAATAATTATATAAATTATAATAATTATATTAAATTTAATATTTTTAAGACGGAAAGGAACATTCCTCGGAATTTCTGATCAACCCTCGATTTTTTCTGCTTGAATTTCCTTTAAGAGTATTTTACATTGACATTATCAGTGATACATCTGTTGAATAGAATAGCCGATACATTATATGTAAAGTTAACACTTTTATGCAGAAAAAGGATGAATACCTTTACCTGATGTTGTTTACAATGTCAGTTTTATAATTCTGCTTAACTGCTGATTGTAAGGGGAACCGCTTTTATATGTTCTGCTTATCATAGAAGCCGTCTGGAGATTCAGATTATTATTTAACCCCGCAATATACCATATATGGTTCTAAAGCATTCACAGCTCAAAACACTTAAATGTAACAGCGCATGGAATTTGGTTAGATCACAAAAATGTTATTCCAGATTATAAATGAAAGTTATATTATTTTGTTTAAAATGTCCGAGTACTATTTGGTTCTTAATCCCACTTAGTCGATTCTTCGTTTCCCATATTACTAAAATTATAAGTCGTTATAAAAATACTGACGATTTTGAATATGAAGAAGCGTTTTCGGGAGTATAATAATAATAATAATAATAATAATAATAATAATAATAATAATAATAATAATAATAATAATAATAATAATGATGATAATAATAATAATAATAATAATAATAATAATAATAATAATAATAAAAATAATAATAATAATAATATCAGCAGCGGCAATAACAAAAAACCATGTATACAGTCTAAGGAGAATCTCCATTTATGGAAAAGGAATCTTTAAACTGAATCAAATAACGTTGGTTATTTTTCAATTTTACCGCGATGCAAAACACGAATTAAGTACTAATTCTCAAATGAATTCATCTTGCGCCACCTGTGAATTCACTTTTCTTCATATTCATGGACGTTTTTTATAACATTGATATTAAATCAATGATATCAGCGACATGCGAGAGAAATGTCTTTTTTTAGCGCATGTCATATCTCTATTAAGCTGCCACAAATGTCATCCTGTGTTTTCCCTCGTTTGCCTAAGCCTTGGGATCGGAAACGCGTAAGACAATATCGCCTTGCATGCAAATGAGAAGAGAAACCGCCTCTAGTAGTGTTTATGTTTTGTCAGTTGGCATTACTCGGATGTTATAATTGCAAACATAAAAACGGACTTGCCTGTTTGCAATGTTGATCCGGTTTTAAGCGAAACACGATCATAAGCAAATAATGCAATTAGTCAACAAAAATCCAATTCTTAAAGTGTTTGAACACTATTATCGTGATCCCCTGGAACATATAAATATGTAGATTATGTAATCAATAGATTGCGGAGTCTGATTTCATTGCTACCTAAACGCTGGCTAATACCACAGCGTATAAAACTTTCATCCAGCTAAAAAAAGATTTCATATTGTAATATAACTTTGTTGGCAAGCTGTATATGTCCACATTTGTCCACGATTTAAAATAAAAATCTCATTTATAGAATTAGAAAAAAACACACCTTCAAACCGCAGCTGTATCCAACCGTGTTAAAAAAGTGAAAGGTTGTGATAAATGCACACAGCATGCTATTAAATGAGGACTTGCGGTAACCGAACTGTAATTGCTTATTTAGTTATTGATAAATGCTTTGTCTGAGGTACAAAAGTGAAATAAATTATAAATATATATGTCTACGAGATGATGACGTAAGTAATTGTTATAAAAGCCGTTTTGAGTTTTTACAGGCAATCTTTCATCTTGACTAATGTGCACACTATTTACACTATTTGCAGTATAAGCCCAGTGAAGCCAGTATCGGTCATGGTAACGTGCATAAAAATAGCTGCTGCCATTATTTTGATAATGACCTTGTCTATAATAAATTACATTATCTTGATGATGGTAAATGATTTTTAAGTCAATGATGGGGTCAATACAACCAGCCAATCTATTAAAGGACCAACACACACAACGTTAATGTTAAATACGACTTGAAAATATTCCTTGACCGAAATCATATGCGCAAGCAGATTCATTTATATAAAATAAATTGCCATTGCTGTTAAAATGTCACTACTTAAAAGATGACTTGACAGCTGTGATCAGATCATGTAAGCTTTTGTCACACGTCATTAGATTTAACACATGTCACTCAGCTAAAGAAAAATGCAGCCGTTACCATTTTTATTAAGCTTACATTAACGTTTGGCCAAACAAACATTGCAATACATTTTACGTAAAAATAAATAACACTAGTCTTAATTGCGATTACTATCAATCCAGAGTGTTATAGAGCATCAAGAAACACTGTCACGTCTAAACCCCTTTTGAAATGATGTTTTACATTTTGTGAGAATGATTTATAAAATGATTTATATAATTTTCTTATTTCTAGCACCTCTTAACTGTTATCCGATTGCTCTGAGTGACCAAGGTCCATTTCTGTCACAAAATTAGTTTTTTTCAACGAAATACGTTTTGATCTTTGAGAAAGACCACTCGAAATCGACGTGTTTTCGGAGATGTAATCGCAGAGACTTCCTCATATAAGTGATAAAGCTCCATTTTTCGTGCCATAGAAGAAACAAATTGAAGTATTGGAAATCCGGGCAGTCTATAAAATGCGAAGAGTATGCGGTCAGCGCATTTAAAAGCTTATTAAATAAATAAAAGGAAAAAAAATATTCCCATTTACAGATTTTAGAAAATAAAGGCTTTACCCTTTGAAGGCCTTTTTCATTATTTTTAATTGAATGTCTCATCATAGAGTTCTGCCATTTTTGCATAGAACAGTTAAGTGGTACATTTTAGTATTGTGTTTTTTTTATATCTTTTATATCTGTCTAACCTCACTTTTGATCTATAAACTGATCAGGACGTAAAGTCAGCTCACAAGAGTATAAAAACGACTGTCACTGGGAAAATGCCAAATACCATCATTATACTACATGAAAGAGGCCACGCATTACTTTACCAATGATCTTTACACACGATTATTTGCAGCGATCTTGTTACTTTGAGTATGTTTAAAATATTTTTGCATTGATGAGGTTATCATGCCTATCAATCCACGAGAAAAAGAAAGGAGCCATATCAATCTTTTAAGATAATATGTGTAAAATGAAATTTAGTATGGGTATGGTTATTTGTCTGTTTACACCCAATTTGTGTCAAAATTGACAAATGACACTGGATCTTTCGCCCGTTTTCCTGCGTCTAACCAAGGAGTTAGTTTTATTTTATCAAATCTATAAAGAACCTGCATTACTAAAATCGCATTTTCGCATAATATGTATATGATAAATTTACACTTTTTTCAATAACACGGTGGTATATATATATATATATATATATATATATATATATATATATATATATATATATATATATATATATATATATATATATATATATATATATATATATATATATATATATAGCAATGTGATGACATCACACACACACACACACACACACACACACACACACACACACACACACACACACACACACACACACACACACACACACACACACACACATATATATATATATGATGTCATCACATTGCTAGAGAAGAACAAAACCAATCCATGATTCGTTTTCGCAACATAAATGCAATACCTTTATCTCTTCATGCTTTTAACTTTCGGTTTAAAACGTACGCTTAATGCTGTATTTTAGTTACAATTTAATGTAAAGACACTAACATTTAGAAATGACTTATGGAATTACCTTTTAGCAATTCACACCATATATATCATTTAAAGCATGTTGCAGATACAATTGGCAGTCGAACATAACGACAAAATGTAGATAGTTTATGTTTTTCCTTATTTAATTAAATGATATAAGGAGACATAAAAAATCAAACGAACAATAGATTTGTCTAGGTAGCATCGAGACATTCAGTAAGATAAAATTTGAATATATGCTTGTGTAACAAGTTGACCGTTAGTCTAAAGAAACCAAAAATGCAAGAGATTAGCATGTTTTGTACTTATGCACGCATGCAAACCTGATCATTACTTCAACGTACACCGATAGATTGCCATATAACGCTCAAGCGCATAAACCATTCTAAAACAAAACAAAACAAAAACAACAAAAAAAACAACAACAAACAAACAAAAAACAACAACATTCAAAAACCGTGAGGTAAACATTGTATAACATAGGGCTTGACAGAACAAAATTCTTATATAAGTAAATTGAAAGAGAGATTAAAGACAATATCTCTTTTTAACAAAAGTATGTATTACATTGTCCTAAAATCAACATCCTAATTTTTAAAAGTTTCTGAATTTCTACATTTCGTCTTTGCAAGATCGTTAAATACAAAACATATCGGAAAAGACAAAAATCATAATGTTTTTCAGCGAGCTGTTTTAACTTGTAAATGCGGCTGAAATATTGTCGTATGCGCCTGAAAGGCCGACTGAATAATGACTGTGTCTCTATTATAGTCCTGTCGTCAACCACTTATACACTAAACATTAGGCTATCGCCATATCACATTTGGCAAGTGTACTATCATTAAGGCATGTGTTTTTGGATTGGGCAGACAACAAATATGTTTCTGAAAATTGTCAACGAATGTGCTAAAAATCTAATAGCAACTGCTCCAAAACTATACATTGTTATTTCTGATACATATATAGACTATACAATCCTATTTTATGCGTTCAAATGCCAATCCATACCGTACCGTACCATACCATATTTTCATATTATATTGTTTATATTTTTAGATTTTAACCATCACGATTCCATTGTCTGAGCTTTCTTTAAGAAGGCGCGATTTAACAGTTTTCTAAATTTAAACAATTAGTTTTGGTTCATTATTTTAAGATAACGTATATGTACGATAAGGGTAACACTGATTTTATTTAATTTTACCTTCTAGAGATAAAGATAAAGATACTTTGCAGCTTCGTTATATAATGAAAACAGCACTAATTATTAAATACGAGCTTCATTTTTTAATCTCAAAGGTTGTAACTTGATTCTAAAGTAAAAGTCGTGGTCATGGTTAAGTGCAATTTAAGAACATTTGAAGGCATTGTATGTACAACAAACACACTATGCAGTGCAAGGATAGTATTCACTTTGTGTTTGTTTTTGTTTTTTTTTGTTTTTGAAATACATGTATATTGCAGCGACCAATTATAATCATTATAGAAACGTCCAGCTTTCTGGTGGAGAAAGACCCCAGACACATGTCTGGGTAGAACTAACGGCGCACCGAAAGTTAGCTAGAAGACCTTCCCACACTAATGCTTAAGCCACGCACGGGCTTCAAGCCCACGCCGTTAAAGTCTAAGCAGTCAGAGGAGTTAAAAAAAATCAGCGATTCTGCCAATACGCCTCCAGCGCTCCGCTCATTTGTGTGGCAATATATGTAGTATATATTTTGCTCATGAGCTACAGAAGAAAAGAAATATCCGAATTGAACAATGTCATTAAAAAGCTGCAATGTGCATAATTTGATATTTCGTCTGCACGTACACAATGTATTTCTCGTTCCACAGCAATACCAAAGCCAAATCGACTATTTTACACAAACAAAAACTCAGTCAGAGTTTTATGGTTATGTGGCTTTGACCACCTTCTTGATACTGAACTAAATTTCTCAATGAAACAGAAAAAACAACAAACTTTATTGTGACACAAATTTCCTTTTCAGTCCAAGTCCAATTAATATCAGCAGAAGCCTTCTACAAATATTATTTGCGTGTTTCTTCGTTTTACTGTGAGAATTGAGAATCAATATTGCGTTGCAAACACATGAGAAAGTTCCATGCGCTTAATAATTTTGATATCTTGTTCAGATGGCTTTCCCTATTTAAACTTAAAATGTTGAAAGATACTTATTTGATTGATAAGTAATATTTAAATGGTCGTAATTGGGCGCTGTTATGTATTTCGAAAACAAGCAAACAAAACTTATAAAATTTTCGTGTAGTGCAATGTTTTGGCTCCATAACATTGTTATTATAATTCTTTGCAAAAATAGACAGACCTGTGATTTCGAAAATGACATGGTTTCGACAAAATGATCTCGACAGAATAATCAAAGATCCTATTAATCGGATGTTTCCTAGTTTTAAATGATATTTTTGTATCTTTTTATTATATATTAATTAATCTAATGAGGATAAACAAAAAAGCATTCATTTGATCGTTTCCTTATCGGATAAATTCTAGATGATGACATCACGAAGTTTTTGCCATTGTCTTACAAATCATGTAAAATATTCGAGAATTTGTCAATCAAAGCATTCTTAACTTGCAATTATGTGCTTGTGAAATGTTAAACCAACGTTTAAAAATGTTATAAAAATCCATCAGGCTCAGTTGAATGTGCCAAGCCGACATGATATCAGCGATATATTATTACTAAGATGTCCTGCTCTTTAACTAAGCACTGTTAATGTACCTGCACTATTGTGGTTGTAAAAGATATCGAGTATGTCTTTTAAAAGAGCAATTTTTCAATATTTTCCAGTGGTCGTTATTTGCTCTTGTTTGGTGACAGTGTTACTATCAGCAGTTTATTCTTTAGACTAGAGATACATGCTTTACTTCTCTACTATTAATCCGTTCGAATACAGAATATATAACCATTAATCTAAACTATGAAAGGGTCTTACAAGTATTAAAACGTATATTAAAATTTGAGAAAGCATTAGACAAAGGTATTTACATGCCAGTTAAATGTAAAGGTGACTAAAACATTGAGACAAATCCATACACCAAACTATAGAAAACCTATCATACCTTACTTAAAGACATTTAATGGATTTTAAATTTTATCGTCATAATTTTACAGTGTTATATAAACACTTACACTTTTTATATATTTCTTTCTTTTGTTAATGTTTATCCCAACTTTTAAATTTGAATCTTTTTATTTCCTATTTCAGTCACGTGGTAGAAATATTTGGTCGGTACTAGCACATGGCATCATTTGCGACGTTTCTTTGCTTAGTAATATAAAGGTAGGAGATGTATGTTTCTACGACAACTGACATGGAGCCGTTCGATCACATATAAATAACCAGATGTTTGGGGCATAAACGAGTTGATACTAAATTCAGAGAAACACGAGAATAAATTGGGCTGGATTTATTTGTTTGTGTAAGAATGATTATTACTTTAGCGCACGTCGAGTGGACATAGGGGGACAGTAGGTTAGAGGCAGCTGGTCCAAGTTTATCGGGCAGGTGGCGTGGACTTTGTATAATTGTTGAGCTATCGAGGAGACTATATTATTTTTCACTTACTGGATAGACTCACGATAAATATCTCTCCTAGAAGGTTTGTACATTTTTTCTGCTATTTAAAATTAAGAATCAGTTCTAATAAATTCTTATTCATGATCACAACAATTTTACTTGTGCAGTGTGGCGGTCGTAAAAATTCCCCCGTGCATGTAATCTATGTTGTCATTTTATTCATCCTATAAGGATTGTTACGTGTATTTCCTTTGATGGACATTGGACTTTAGTTCCTTAATTCCATCTCCGCATGGACAGGATGCTACAACCATTTACTCTTCTCTGGTCATTTTTTTCTCGATTCGAAAAGTTAATTTCATTTACTATTAACGTTTTCTGTAGATTTTCTAATCGAAATAATACCTATCTCTCTTCTAAACACTATGTGGACATCATTTTTCAATAACGTCACTGCTTTCGTCGTAACTTGTCAAACAAAACATTAGCGCTTGGACACTTATTCAAATGGATCAGTTTTAATATCATTGCTTGCTTTTGAGAAACCCATCAGGAAGTGCGAGGTTAGAGTTCTGTAAAACACATTTAAGCACCCCAGTCGGTCCATATTGCCGACTTTCTGTTCTAAGGCGGTAACTGTCTGGTTTGCTCTTATTTTTAAATGACTCATCACAGTTTGTTTTCACTTTTACATTTGACGTGCATGTGGATACCTTGGTCCTGTGTCCTTTCATTTTTTTGTATATGTTGCAATGTTCATAGGACTTTGTCTTATATATTCTTACTTGGAATTTTGGAGTTTTCGGTTTATAAACAATTACATGGAAATTTCATGTGTAGTTCCAAAGAATATTCACTACCATACTGAAATTATAAAAGAGAAAAATAAAAACATTTGGATTGAGCATTGGTAATTTAATAAACCTCAGAATGTACTTTAATTAAAAACATTATTCCCCATTTTCTTACAGATATTTTGGCCCGTATAACCGAGTAACAATAAAAGAGGATTCTAGTGTTGTTTTTGCCCACGAAGTGTCTAGCAATGTTTTGATGCTTTAGATAGCAGAGATTGTTAAATATGCTGTCTAAATGGCAAGTATAATCGGAAAACTTTTTCTGTACTTACGCCTTATGACTGAAATATCATAACTATGGCTTTTTAGCATCTGCAATGTATTTTCTGCTTTGATGAGAGAAAGGCCAATTGTTTAGAATCTATTTTTCATTTTAAATGACTAATTTTCTTTTCACAGCAAAACACATTTCTTACTTATGTAGTTATATGACCATTAAGGTAGAAACTTTTTGTTTCATTCGATCGTTTTTATAATTTATCTTATGTTAAAACTGAGATCATAACACAACAATATCAATGTATATGTATGTTCTACTTTCTTCTTTGGAAGACTGCGAACCACAATGCGTCTTGGCAGAGAAAAATAATAAATTCATTTTTTTGGCAAATTGTTTTATCGTCGCCAATGCGGCTGTAAATTTACATATGCCTCTGTTATCCTGCACGGATAACGACCGTGTCTCTAACGTTCTCCCAACAGAGCTTACTCAATTAACCTGACATAAACCGCTCAATGTTTATATATGAATAAGTATCGGAACTAGACTGTGATGCGCACAATGTCTGTGTGGTTAGTACACAATATTAGGGCTAATTTATTTCTAAAAATGTCGATGTACCTACCATAATCGAAGATCTAAAATTCAAACAAAAGACATATTTAACAATATTAAGCTAGAGTTTGCCTGTGGTCAAAACATAATGTTAATTTGGGTATGTAATCAATAAGACACATATAAGTATGGCAGCATCAATCCATTGGACATCAATTTTCCTATTTTGCGTTTCTTATTTACATATCCGTTTACATTCTCAGTAGATGTCTGGCGACATTTTGTAGAAGACCGAAGGTCAATATTACCGTGTTTTGTAGTAAATCAGTAAAGGTTCAAGATACTTTGCATTACTTTAAGCAAAGACAGTTTGGCCAACAGCACAGTATTTACCAAACAATGTAATCGGTGAAATATTGATCCATTGCAAAACCACGTTCTTTTAACTGCTGGAGAGCAGGTCACTATGTTTAGAACACACGTACCACGTTTCACTTGACGCCGTTTTCCTACGCGTTCTGAAGAAAACTTGATGTAAATTTAGAGTTGCATTTAAAACTCACTTCTGCAACTAGTTTAACTAAGGTTTGATAACTTAGGTAAACATAATATTTTGTACAACTACAGAATTACTGTCTTATTCTCCCTTTTGTTTAAGACATTGTCATGGAAATAAGTATCTCTACTTTTCGACGCGCGAGACAGGTCTTAAATCGGTAGGTCGACAGCTTTCTGGGTGAAACGGTAATAGACCGTGTTTATTGGGAAGCGGTCGGCATTGGCCGGAGGGGAGCTCAACATGGTCTGACATCAAAGTATAAAATAAGTCTCAACTAGACAGACGTTAATATAAATATCAGTTAATTTAATTGTAAACTGGAAATAACGATCACAAAGCTAACATTTATATAAGTTCAAAGTTATCGTTTAAGAAAATTTAATGCGAAATATTGGCGCAAAATATATCTTGATAATAACAACATGAGTGAACAATACATAAAATGATAAAAGTCCAAGTTAAAGTTGTCAAAGCTTTTAAAGTGTCAGGATATCAAAGAAAGTATTATGTGTTATTCCCTAGACGGTCGAAATGGACCTTAAAAATGACAGTCCTTTCTAATGCTATTAAGATAACAGAACATTGTTTATATGTCTACAAACGCATTCCCCAAAATAACTCGGCGTTTTTTTGAGATGTAGGCTTGGCATTAATAACTAACATTGGCCGAACTATTCTTTCAACGACGATTAAACAGATAATAATATAAACACGTAACATTACATATACGTTTAGAAAGCTTTGAAGGTAAATAACTCAGCTTCTATGTAATATTTATTATGCACGAAAGATAAGTATGTTTTGGAGCTATCAGTTGCAGATTTCTTCTTTCATCTAATATATAATAATAATAGACATAGACTGAAACATATCATCTTGATTCGATGAGTAAAAGTCTTCACTCATTCAGATTGAAATAGCATAATACAATAAGGTCCCACTGATTGTCAGCTCATATAGGTCCATGCAAAGCCTATTGCTCGGCTCGACTCATTGCAGCGGATTAGACTGATGGTTCTAATTGTCTAGTTTAACTAACAACTGTGCCGTTGGCATTATGAGCACGAAATCTTAGTTTCAGTCCTGATTTTTACGTAAAATCGTAAACGCTACTCTACCAGTTACCTTGTATAGAAATCGATAAAGTGTCAGCCCAAAATACAGATGGCTCAGGGTTCAAACAAGGGGCCACGATCTACCTAAAGTAGTAAATATGGTAATGGTTTAGATCCATTGCTCATGCTCAAACACTGTTAATAATATTATCGACACTAACTCCACGACCGTACTGCCCGGTGTCTTTAATGTCAAGTATTTTATTTCATGTATTTTAAAGAACAATGGCGTCATTCTAATCACGTGTTTTTCTGAGAAGACATCATTTAGTCTTAATTGAAGAACACATGTGCAATATTTCTTTAAAAAGAACAGTAGTGTTTGATCACTTTACTTTTAAGTTGTTCATTGACATCAATGTTGAGGATCAGTGTAATAATTTTGCTTAAATAGTAAGATTAATGCCAAATATCCTACACAATTAAATATGGAACACATGCCTTTGTATTCTACAAATAAAGACGAATTGTATGTGTCAATGAGAGATTAGTTTTTCAGATTTTTTGTTGTTGTACATATTCTATTGGGTATTATATTTTCATGTAATTAAAAGTACGGTTCTTTATGTTAGTCTGTTTGATAACAACTACTTCTGTCACTTTCTATCACTTAATATAAGAAAACTTAAAATAGAGAAACTACGTAAATCAAATGATTTATTATTTGCAATTAAATGTTGTCAAATACGTTTTTTTTTTAAATTTCACATTAAGAAGACATTTATCTTAAAACAATGCAAATATTCTGGTCGTCTTTGATAGTGTTAAGTCTTTAGAAACATTTTAGCGTAGAGACTGTTCTTTTATGAATCGACTGACAGTTATTAGAACTGCAAGAACAACATATCAAACCTGTTTGATTCGGAGTTACATAAATACATTTCAGCAGAGTTTATTTGAACATCTGCCTGCAACAAAGGATGTATTATGGTTGTTTAGTTTTCATAAGAATAACATAAGTGTTATTTTATTTATAAACAGAAGAAACCCTTTTAATCAATTAAACATATGATAATAGATAAATAACACACATTTACTTGTAGCTAGATCCTTGATGGAGACTCTCTGTCTTGTATTTTACTGATTTAGATAAATATTAATCACTCACGATACAGGCCAGTGGAAATAATCCCATAATTGATGAATTCAATACAGAACAAGGCAGTATAAAAGACCCTTAGTGTTTATTGTTTACACAAACCTAGCATTCAGAAGGTTACATCTGCAGAATAGACAAGGTCGAACAAATCAATGTATAATGCCCAATGGATTTCACACAGTTTACAAAGTTACCTACGGATATGCATTTTAAGACATTTTCATAGCATTATTGATAGCATAATTTCTTGAAATATCACAATTTTAAGTATACAACCTCTTTTGATCGATCCTGTTATATACGCACCCATGCCAACAGTCTACAATCTTAACCTTTAACTTCAACTTATTTGCACATTGAGTGGACTCCGTTTTCGTAAACATACAACCTCTTTTAAAGTATTCGCTGCCAGAATGCGGTGCGGTGTCATCTTACTATTCTTGTCCCAAAGAGTTTGTCACTGGAAGCATTTCTTTGATTTTACTTTTTATATCTTTATCATTTTATGCTGTTAATTTATTATGTCAACTACAGACAATTAATCAATAAAAAATCTTTATTATAATTTAAACGTCAAGATCGATCATGAAATAAGTCTATATATTTTGCAAATATTTAAAAAAATATTTCTTTTTCGTTAAGAAAATCAGCATTTTTTAAACTTTAATCTCAGTATTTTACTCTGTTAATGTTTACCAACTGCATATCCAGCTAAGGACATGTTCAGAAAACAGCCAAACTTAGCACTATTCGTCCATCATCAATGACAACAAAACCGCCACGCATAAATATAATATAGGAACGCAATGTTCACACCATCGGGCACGCATCCCAGGCATTAGGTCTCATTTATATGCAATGCGGCATTTTCCAAGACTCTCATATCTCTAAGATTACGCAAATCAAGGAAACAGGTCATGACATTTGTGAAAAATCACAACTGAGATAACCTCCTCTTTGAAAGACACGCAGGTCTCTTGTCGCCGTATAAGTGTGACAGGCATCAGTAACAAGGAACTTTGGTATTCAATCGCATGACGTATTATATGGACAAATACTGTCTGAAACAACAAACTAGTTTTCGGTTCACCATCAAGGTGTTTTGGACAAGGAAGCAAATATTTAAAATTGTGTATTACAGCTAAGATGTAACACATTTTGTATAGGTTTTTAGTTGTATGTGCTATGTTACAAGTTAACCTAAAGTGAGTGGCGTACGATGAGCACGTGTCTTAGTGACTAGATTTCCATCAGTTTGTCTGGATAATTATATATCACAAAACCGAGTGCTTGTTATTTAAAGTCATATATGGCTTTAAAATAGACATTTTTCTGTCACCAAAGACTGTGTGTTAGCATACCTCATCTTGTAGTGCGAATGTTTAAATGATTCATTCTTCTCACTAACCAAGAAACAAAAATAAATAGTAAAAAATAATAACAAACTCAAACCTTACTTTTGCCCTCGTCATCATAGCCAATCATAGCCGCTATAACTAAATTGAACATTTCCGTTTAACACGCCGAAAGTAAATGGTATCATCGGTGTCTTTCCAACCCTGGGTGTACATAAGATTTGCTTCTATCCTAACAAGTTAATGATCTTTTTTCTTTCCGAATACGACAATGCTGCCCTTCCTCTCTTTCGAGTCAGACTTTCTTCATCTGCCATTGTTATGTATTAATTAATGGCCTCGAACCAAATTTAATGCGCGTCATGGGATACATGTAAACGCTTACGTAACTGATTGGAACATTTCGGGATTCGACCGAAATAATTTAAAATCTTATAAGACTCTCCAGTGCTAAAATAGTTGATAAAGTGTACGATTTCTTATGGACTTATTAACATAATGTTAACAACTATAGACGGACAACCATTTTATATGCTATATAATGTATGTAAAACCCTATTTGCACCAAATTTGATGACAAAATTTTAAACCGTATATAACTTTAACAATTTGACATCCAAGAATGATTTGTAAGCAAGTGACTTTTATTTTATTTTTACATCTATGACGATGGCCATGCAATACCACTAAGAAAAGGACCGTGACAGCACTATACCTTTTAACATAAGCAACATTTTCCTGTGATAAAACGCCTGATTGATCACTTTTGACATAATTAATATGAAAATAAAAGCAACACATCAATAAAATGCTGTTGTATTCGTAATTTAATATGTATTAAGTATACGTTTTTACTGATGTACGAGGGATGTTCGAAAAGTTTCGGGACAAGTGCAATAATTTCTTTAATTTTCATTATTTTCACTTGATTTTTTATGTACTTGTAGCTACAACAAAATTCTATAAGTAAATTACATACTGAAAACATAGTTGAGCATAATGCGCGAGATATCGTCACCATAGCAACGTTAAGTAGACGTGAGCGGGTCACCTTAACGCCACCGCGCTAAAGTACAGTTTTATTTGTCAATCATCTGTCTCAATAAATGCTCCAGTGTGGCTTTGACGTTGATATAAATTATGGCACCAAAGTGCACGACGTCAACGACGTCATTTCCGGTTTTTACATTGTAAACAAGTGGACTGTTTTAACAAATAGGTGTAAAATAGATGCGAAATGAATCCGGAACAAATGTATTCTGTAAAATTTTGCGTTTTGATGGGGAAAAGCAGGTCTGAGACTCTGTCGATGATACAATCTACGTACGGAAGAGCCGCAATGTCTAGGGCGAGATTTTATGAGTGGTATAACACCTTTAAAGATGACCCTACGGGTGAGCCCACCGACCTTCCGAGGACTGGACGTCCGAGTGTAAAGGCAGGAAAGGCACACGAAATTGAAGCATTATTGAGATCTGACAGGAGATTGACTGTACGTGATATCGCTCTGAAAACTAGACTTGGATCCGCTTCAGTGCATGACATCATCATAAATGAGTTATATATGACAACAGTATGTGCCCGCTGGGTTCCCCGCCTACTGACCAGCCAGCAAAAGCTATAGCGAGTCGCCGACAGCAGGGCCTTCCTGAAACACAATATGTATATGTAATTCAAGGGTTTGGAAATCTAAGCTGTCCTTGCAATTTTTAAATTGATGGGGGTTGTAGCATGCCATACGCTAAAAACGTGATATATCGACAGAATGCAGCAATATATCTGCTTGAAGTATACACTGTCTTCAGATAACTGAAATACTATTACATTAAACCCAACAAACAAGCAACAAAAACAAACAAAAAGCAACAACAGACCAACAAGCTAACAAACAAACTGAGAAACGAAAAAAAAGGCCAACTTCAATTTTCGGCCT
The DNA here is from genome assembly GCA_007844125.1 of Sinonovacula constricta. Lineage (NCBI taxonomy): Eukaryota > Metazoa > Mollusca > Bivalvia > Cardiida > Solecurtidae > Sinonovacula > Sinonovacula constricta. The sequence goes on along the minus strand of CM017559.1, from coordinate 50,420,989 downwards.
GAAAATAAAGCTTTCATGTATATGTTAACCTCAGCTATGTAAAGTGCTGATAAAATGTGAAACCTCTTCATGAAGAATAAAACAGATTAGACATTGATAATGAATATTTTCGTTTTCATTTATTAAATCATTTTCTCCATACTTAATGATAGAACACGAGATTTTGAGTCAGAAGAAATATCCATCGTCCAAAATGTAAACAAGATATGGTTACATTGTTACTTGATAGGCTTTTCTTAAAGCTGAAAGTCGTGTTACAACGAAAACACTAATTCATTCATTTGACCACCATCACGAATTTTTAATTTGCATACTCGGCAAATATTTTTAGAACCAGGAACCAGAAGTTTGGCATTGATTGACCACAAACGCTCCGATAAAGTAACATATTTACCCAGCTAATTTTGTAAGAATCTTTTTCGCATCAAGGATGTTTTTATGGCGCCCTTAATGTCAAAATTTCTTCCAAGTTGAGAAGCTTCGAGCTCTGCAAACAAACATACCACATTTAACTAATTCGACCTTGTAATATTTGTGTATTTTTAAATGCTTTAAGCAGATGTAATTAATGCACAAGTTTGACAGTTCTACGACTGCCTAATCTTAAAATTTCAACGCCAAGCTGCTGGATTACATGTTATGAAACCATATGTTTATTTTTTGTATATCAGCCAATCGACGGGCGATCAACGGAAACCCGACATTTACTGAACAGTAGCATTAAAACGCATCATACCATTACTTCAGTGTACGTCGATTGAATAACACAAAATGACAGCAGTTCCATATATTGAAAATAACGACAAAAACAAGATTGAGAATAAACTAATAAAATCACATAATGCAAACTTATGAGTTAAGTAGGAATAAAGTGGACGTATCTGATTTTAGTTAATTTCTTAAGGACGTCAACAGAGCTACAGACACGGACTTGCTCTGGCTGACAGTCGCGGATTGTTTTTCCCCGACATCGACGATTTTCAAGTCGTGTCTACGACAACGGCGATTTTATGCTCGCCCACACGATTTTCCGTTCGCCCACACGATTTTCCGCTCGCTTCCACAGTTTTGTTATCAAACCTTGTTCTCCGAACCGCCTCTGACAAATTCCGTGACATGCAGTTTTTTGCCGAGTGCGTTCTGTTTTATTGATGTTGTATGTTATTATAACTAAATTAAAACTGAAACTGTATTAAAGAACCCAACACTGCAACCATAAACATTTGACAGAGGAACAAGAAACCGAAGCATGAGAACTGGAACATATCTTTCTAAAATTCATATATTTACTTGAAAGCTTAATTGCACAATTAAATTATTGCCAGGGGGGAACGACACTTAAATGATATATTACATACACGTAGACAAAGTTCCAAAGCAATAAACGAATAATCGATTTAAAAATACTGCAAAATTGGAGAAACAAACATTAGTCCAACACCATACTTTTAATTTTCGAGTATATATATATATATGTATATATATATATATATATATATATATATATATATATATATATATATATATATATATATATATATATATATATATATATATATATATATATCAAACAATTTTCACACTGATTGACAAATGAAAACCTAATTTGTTTATATGTAATGACTGGAGAGTTGTTGCAGTTACAAATGTTGACAGTATTATATTAGTTGGGCCATTTCATATTAAAACGCGACAAATAACCATAAAAACTAATAGTCTGATTAATTTGAAATTAGAATTTGCAAGGCAAAGAGAGAATTATTATCGTTTTTTCAGTCAACCTTATTTAAATAATCTCTAGGCCAACTAATTGATATATTAAGGAAACGTTCCTTGTTTCATAAACTTGCCTATAAAAGAAAGACTAATGACTTGAAATTGATACATTTCAAATGCCAAAATAAAACAAAAAACACAAAATTATTTGACAGCTTACATTGTTCAGTTCTTCGTCAACTGTATTTAAGATTGAATTTATTCCTAATGTGTATCGCTGTACAATATTGATCTCAAGCAGAATGATAAAAAAATCATTTTAGGAAGTGTGGTCAATTGTGGATAAAGAACCTCTACTCGACGCTTAGTATCATTAGTTGCACTGTTCAACTGCAAAATAAATATACATGCTAATTTTTAATATGAAATGTTTTATTGACTGGGATATTTTTCTGATCTTATTAAGCCAAGATAAAACATGCAAGCAATAGTTGACGTTTTCTTCGTTTCGTATAAAATCGTTTACTTAGCATGACACTGTTTTACACTCGCGTGTAAAATGGTAATATTAACATTCCTAGTCTATATAATATGTGTTTATTCATTCCCAACAAACATGAATTACTTAGTTATCAAGTAAGGCAATGTTGCAAAAGTCTGCCCTTTTTAACACAAATAAATATTACTCGTTTTCAGAAAAGCATTCAATTTCTTATTCAAGTTCTGTTTTTGTATGAGTAAATGCAACTGAAACTGTTTTTATATTCTAGAAAATATTGATTTTAACAAATATTCTTCATTAATTTACAATAATCAAAACAACTTGGATATCTTTTGATATTACTTTTGTATTGTTATTTTATTGTTATCTTGCCAAATAATTGTAAACAAGCGCTTTAAAAGTAGCACTTTAAACTGTTAACTTCTAGTTGCTAGCAATTATACCAGACACAATAAAAAACTTCAATCAAAGACAAAATGTTTGTCCTACTCCCCTTACGCGAAAGGGCATTACTGTTAATTTGATTAAATTCTAAGCAGTAATTCTGTGCTAAAGACATACGCAGATTTATTGAACTGGTCTTGTCTGCAAGATCAAGGAAAATTCATCTCTGTCCTGCATTTTACGGTTCTAGAAACGAGCGAGTTCATTTCACAGAATTTTCATCCAAATGATTTACATCAAATAATGAAATTAGCTAGTTAACTCCGCATTTATATAATTTGGCCTAGTTTACCTATTATATTAACTGTTACATATTACTGTTAGGTTTATATCGCTTTTGTAGTTAAATGACCATTAATATACGTATGTATGTATGTATCGTATGTATGTACGGTATGTATCTTTATCCTGATTGATTCTTTAAAACAACAATTGACTCATTTTGGCAACATACTTTGCACATACATCTTTAAGTGCAAAACTTGTGTGCCTGTGTTTTATATCTTAAATCTTTTGTTCCCAGAATTATAGTACAACGATTTACAACACAACGTCGCAAAGTAATTTTGGCCGTTTCGCAAAAATGATATGGATCATTACTATTGCACTTGTTTGATTATTTTCCAATCATTCCATGCTGCTCTGAAGGCTGTGTCGAGATATGGTTGATCCCTTTGCCCTTATTTCCAAAGGTTCTAAATTTTCAATTGGCGTATTCTCGCGAAGCAAAGAATACTCAGTGGGACATGGGTTTTAAAATATTTTATGTTTAGGTGTAATTGGCAAAAGGAACGGCGATTTGGAAAAAGCCATTTTTGTCTACCAATGGGCCCTGATGCCTTGTTGTTTGAACGCTTTGGTAGCACACTTTTTATTTTGAAAATGATAGTCGACATGAAAGAAAATATTTTTTAATAACGACCGAATATAGAAACCAATCTCGACAAAGCGTCGGACACATATCGGGAAATATTCTTCTGTTGTCTCCTGATGTTTGGACATGTCTTGTGCTTCTCTGTATCTGCACGCGGTATCAGATGTCATATTGTTCATGGATCTGTATTTAGAAAATACTTATGAAATACAATTGATTACAAAAAGCACATGCACTGCTACACATAACTAAAACTACCAGAGCGATCAGATAGTTGCGCCGTTTAACTTGATGACAGTCACCATCGTAGCCGCCAAATATTCTTTGTAAATGCCTTTAAAATGAAAGGCTGGCATGATCCCTATGTGTAAACGCCTTGATATGCGTAACCTTTGAAAAAGAAGTCAGCACACTGTGGATAAATAAAGCCCAACGCTTAAAGATGCCATTTAAAGTCTCAATTGCACCTAATAAATATATAGACCCGCACATTAACATTACAATGCATACGACTACCATTTACTTGTATTTATTCTCAAATTCTTCTAGTCTAAAGGCCCTTTCTATTCTTATCTGAATGTGCATGTTTTAATAAGAAAATATATAATCATATAAACACAGTGTAATTTTACACCTGAGTTCTTCACAACATACATATAACATCTGGATAAATCTCGAGCAATCATTTTTGTTAAAGCTACATACTGTCACATATTAAAGTGGTTCATGATCACAACAATGTTACTTGTGCAGTGTGGCGGTCGTAAAAAAATCTCCCCGTGCATATAATCTATGTTGTCATTCAATTCATTCTATAAGGATTGTTACGTGTATTTCTTTTGATGGACATTGGACTTTGGTTCTTCAATTCCATCCTCACATGAACAGGATGCTACAACCATTTATTCCTCTCTTGTTATGTTTGTTCATGATTCAGAAAGTTAATTTCATTTATAGTCAACCATTTTTGTGTAGTTTTTCAAATCAAAATAATACCATATTATTTTCGTAACACTATGTAGACATTATTTTTCAATGACGTCATTACTTTCGTCATAACGTATAGTAAATATCAGCGCTTGGACATTTTGTATTTAAGATCATTTTTCTTTTCATTGCTTGCATTTGAGAAACTCCGCAGGAAGTGTGAGGTTAGAGCTCTGAAAAACCGGTTTAAGCACCCCAGTCGGTCCATATTGCCGACTGACCGTTCCAAGGCGGTAACTGTCGGGTTTGCTCTTTTCGTTAAATGACTCATCACAAATTTGCTCTTACTTTTTGCTTGGCTTGCATGTGAAATACATTTGTTATGTGCCTATTCGGAGTTTGGTATATGTTGCAATGCTCATAGGACTTTGTCATATACTCTTATTGTAAAATTGTATGAGTGTTAGCAGCGGTCTGCAATATGCTGGTTTTGGTAAGGAAATGCATTATCAAAGAATTGTCATCCAAATTGTTGCCAATGCAAACCACGACAGTGTCATAGTAACTGTTATTTTCAATAGTAAATACTCGTTTTGTTCAGATATTTGCTAAGTGGCTTCAAATAATATTAAGTCCCATTTTAAGCGACAATTTGATATATCGTGCAGGATGTCTTTACCTGGATGTATAGCATCATAGCTATGTTTGCATATATCATGTGACACACTACTGACAAGTTTATTGTTCTAATTTTTATTTCAGACTTTTTACTTATAAAAGCCTTATTAATGTAAAATTATAACCCCAAAAAGGTTTACATGCGACAGAAAGCTTGATTTAAGTTGCGAATAAGTGACAACTGTAAAATATTTTAAATTGGCACAACAGTCGTGCAACTGTCGGCATATTAAGGAAATTATGTCCTAGAGTTGTTTTGCCGTCGAGCTTTGCCGCCTTATTAAAATAATCTCGTTACCTTTTTTAATTGCTTTCCTGAAACAAATCTGACCTCCAGGTAAACACCAGCACGTCGGGTTTTGAATGTAACCTGACAAGTACACACAAACACACTAAACAGATTTTTAGATAAATCATGATTTTAGTTTTGTTATGTTGTTGAAACTTAGACATGGTGCTTGTCACGATTACACAAATGTGCCATTACAACGTCTTACATAGTACATGTGATTAAAAAAAGAGAAAAAAAATCAGACAATTAAACGTCTTGCAATGTTCTTTTCTGAGAAATGTTATCAGTGTACTTTATACACCGGATATTTCAGAAATTAGATACATACTTACGACATACCATTGATATTTCACTGTCGTAACTTCATCCAATTATGCATTATATATCGAGGATATGGGAACATTTGAGTGGCTTATGACATGTTTTATTGAGTAAACTCTGTTAGGGAAGAAAGCAATGAAGACGTGCTCGTAAATCAACCAAGTAGCTTGAAGACAAATTTGACACTATTACAGCCATATTATCGAATACAAAACCATTGTCCGAAAAGAGCCGCTTTTGTATAAAAGTGTATGAGGAATTGAAAACTTATTTTTTACGTACACATTTTTTAGACAATAATTTTGAAAGAGTTGTAAAACCACAAAAATATTAACTTTATTAATACGGTTAATTTTGCATTTACGAGTGTGAGCAAATACTTCTTTTTTTCTACACTTCTGATAGAAGAACTTGAACAAGTATTAGAACTGTACAAAAGAAGAATTAAATTGTTAAATGCAGACTTATTTGAAATGAAATGCGTCTTATGTTGTCGGTTCCAAGAATAACATAAAATTGGTTAAATACGTAATTTCTTTCCGCACACATTTCTCAGGCATGAAAATATTAAACATGAATAATATGCTTACAAATGATCAATATTCCGTTTAGATATTTAGCAAATAGCATTGTTTGACTTTTATTCACAGTCTTACATGGGCTATTGCCGACTGACCGTTCCAAAGCGGTAACTGTCAGGTTTGCTCTTTTCGTTAAATGACTCATCACAAATTTGTTCTTACTTTTCGCTTGGCTTGCATGTGACATACCTTTGTTCTGTGCCTTTTCAGAGTTTGTTTTATGTTGCAATGCGCATAGGACTTTGTCATATATTCTTATTCATGATCACAACAATGTTACTTGAGCAGTGTGGCGGTCGTAAAAATATCCCCGTGCATTTAATCTATGTTGTCATTTAATTCATCCTATAAGGATTGTTACGTTTATTTCCTTAGATGGACATTGGACTTTGGTTCTTTAATTCCATCTTTACATGGACAGGATGCTTCAACCATTTATTCGTCTCTGGTCATGTTTGTTCATGATTCAGAAACTCTATTTTAGTCAACCATTTTTGTGAAGTTTTTCAAATCGAAATAATACCATATTCTTTTCTAAATACTATGTGGACATTATTTTTCGATGATGTCACTACTTTCGTTATAACTTATAGAAAATATCAGCGTTTGGACATTTTGTATTCAAATAGATCCTTTTTATTTTCATTGGTTGTATTTGAGAAACTTGTCAGGAAGTGCGAGGTTAGAGCTCTGTAAAACCGGTTTAAGCACCCCAGTGGCAAATAGCATTTTTTGACTTTTATTCACAGTCTTACATGGGCTATTGCCGACTGACCGTTCCAAAGCGGTAACTGTCAGGTTTGCTCTTTTCGTTAAATGACTCATCACAAATTTGTTCTTACTTTTCGCTTGGTTTGCATGTGAAATACCTTTGTTCTGTGCCTTTTCAGAGTTTTGTATATGTTGCAATGCTCATAGGACTTTGTCATATATTTTTATATAAGAACAATCAATTATAATTGTGCGATTTTCAAAAACATTACGGAATGCTGGTCCAATATATAATCTATGCATAACTTAATCGTGTAACTTCTGTGTTATATGCTTTATGTTTGATTCTTGTGTATTAATTTATTACCCACGCTTTTTGTTATGGAAACTTGTAAATACTGACATAGCAACATTTGTAGGATTTAATTGTAACATGGCAATGTTTACTTGGCTATATAAAATAAAGTGCTAACCTTGTAGTATACTTTTATTGTGTATAGCATGCAGTGAAAACCTGGCATGATTTCACACCTAGTCACATTATCTGGACACTGGGTAGAAATGTAGTGGAACTACCCTTATATATGCTTGACTGTAAGCAAGGGAGCTTTACTGACGCCATCTCTAACAATGTATGTTGTGGTTCGGTTTTGAACCCTGGGCCTCCCACAATTGGAGAAAGAATAATGATGTGAATATAAGGCTGGAAGGTTGCTTACAATTTTACCATTCTAGTTGATCAGGTTAACATGGAAATATGAAATATTAATACCGAAAACAGTTCAAAGATTCTGTTGTTTAATTTTACTAAATTGTGCAAGTGTAAAAACAAGCTTTTTATTTAAAGACTAATTGACATTAAACATATATATCTTTTTAAATGTTTATTGAAAGAATAGTATGTCTTGTAATGCTGTTACACAAATAATCCAATAATCCAATGAACAGAATTAATTTGTCTCATCAATGGTGACACATATTTTTAAAGGAGGAGTAGATGGATGAAACCAAACAAACTTCAGCCCTGCAAGCAAGGCCTTTCACAAGATTTCAGATAAGGGCAGGCACCCCTTCCCTTGTCACTATTAGTTGATAAAAACTTTTTGTAAAGTAGAGAAAAATAAAAAAAGGATTTTTGGACGTAGTTGTTTATATATATATATATATATATATATATATATATATATATATATATATATATATATATATATATATATATATATATATATATATATATATATTATATATATATATATATATATATATATATATATATATATATATATATATTAAGGACACCAATATGTTCATGATAGCTTTAGATCTCAAATATTTAGAAGATATCTCAGTATAACACTGGTTGAAACTTATTGCCAAGCTGGGATTCCAACCCGTTGGTTTGGTACTCAGGGATAATATACGTCAACGACGTCAAGGTAACGCAGTGGTTAATTGCTAATTCTTAAAAAAATAATTCTCAAAGTTTTCCAGCTAACGCACGATACGACGGTAGCTCTACCTGAAAATTAGCCTTTCGGGTTTTCACTGCCAATAATAAACTGGACGTCGCCAATATGACCATAATTGTTTCGGTTCGTAAAAAGAAATCTCAATGATTAGTGGTCTAAGCGACGGTGGTGGCGGGCGACTCACTTGTAAAACTCTTGCTTGTACCAGGCTGGGTCAAATTCAGTGACGATGTGCGAAATGGCCGTAAGGAAGAGAGGCCAAGTTAGGAACATACCAAACTCATGACCCCAGAGCAGAGTCTTAGTTGAAGGTTAATTGGACAAAAACAAATATTGCCATTTGCGACAAATATAGCGAATGGAAAATCATCGAGGCCGATAGAACTGGCCTTCAGTTGTGTAGAGCTCTGTTAATCCGGTTTAAGCACCCCAGTCGGCCCATATTGCCGACTGGTCGTTTTAAGGCGGTAACTGTCGAGATTGCTCTTTTCGTTAAAAGACTCATCAAACGACTCATCACAAATTGGTTCTTACTTTTTACTTTGCTTGCATCTGAAATACTTTGATTCTGTGCCTTATCGGAGTTTTGTAGATTCCTATCACCCCAGTCACAAACCTCCAAGCAAATGTCCTTTGCAAGTCCTGGAGAGATTGACGTTGACGGCGATGCCGTATTTTTTTTCTTTTCTCTTCCGGCCTTGTTCGTCTCCAATGCTTGTCCGTCAATCTTAGACCCGCTGCTGCCACTTAAAACTAATGAGTGAATACAAGTTAAAGTAAAAGTAAGGCAAAGGATTTCGTAAAGTTGGTTTGGGGCAAAAATTATATAATTTAACTACAAAGGGACCCAGCTGGACCCAGCTGGATATTGTCAACAATTGGGTTTATCTAGGTGTTCACTTCAGGAACGTCTTCCTAAGAGGCATCCAAAAAGTTAGCAGGTAAACCATTGAAACTGTTTTAAATGAGCAACTATTTATGAATATTTACACACAAAGGTACCTAACATATATTTGAATTTTTAACTGATATTAGTGAAACATGGGGCTTTCACGCAGGACGCAAAAGTACATTTAAGCTCTTTAAGAACTTGTTATGTGTTAAAACAAGTCAGAATAACTATCTGGCAAAATGTCTCTATAAAACATTAGGTTATATACAATACTGAAACCGAAAAAAGTTTTCATATGATGCCATTTACATACGTTACGATTACGTCCGATATGAGATACCATGTACGTGTTTTACACGATATTAGTTACGGCTCGACACAATACACGATGTTTGGAACAGTATAAAATCTACAAGTTACGCTGCGATACGGTGTAAGCTACGATAACATACAACATACTGTACGGTGAACGTTACGTCTCGTAACGCTACGAAATACGATGCTAAATGCGGCACGTTTTAATGGTACTGGTTTAACTCGCCCTACTTACACTACGAACTCGGTGTAGTCACAAATCGGTCGGCCCTAATCGGCCCGCTTCCAGCGCATGTAGGCGGCAATGTTTTTTCACACTCTCATAGTTCTTTCCGTCTGAAGGGTAAAATGTAGATAAAATAATAGAAAAGCCAATATGATACCCTAATTAAGCATGGAATATGTTGGTAAAAAGTATCAGGCTAAGAAAAAAAATGATCTAAATGTATCGTTTACTAACATTCTTAATACCCTTTATCTAAAAGATATTCTGGTTTTCTTATCCTATCCCCCCATCTGTCTCTGCATATTTTAAGAGTGCGTTTTATAACATTTAAGTGAAGTGAAATTTCCCAGCAAGACAGTGTATGCTGTGATTTTCTTATTTCACGTCTTGAGATCGGATGCAGGTTTCACGCACAACAGCTAACTGACCACATACGTCCACACTCTCCATCTAGTTTGAATTAACATTGTGTCATTAAAGTGGCATTTAGTTTGAGGCTTAAAAACGGGATTTATAGGTTAGTGCATTGAATAATTTACATGACTGGGCTAGCTGCCAGAAAATAAATAGCATTGGAAACATGCCATTGTCTACTCAATGTAATTAAATTAGTCAAGCGCACAAAATGGGGTACAAACACAAATATTTGGTCACCCTCAAGCAATAACTAAATTAAAATTTAGTATGGTATAATAGCTGATGGGTCACAGGGTTAATAATTACTTGACAAACTACAACGATTACAAAACAGAGATATTCAAGTATTTTTAGAGATACCTCTTTACTCACGCACAGAACCCATACATGCAGAGATATGTGAACATTCTATAGCATACCAGATATGTTATATGCAACCGAAACTGGGCCCGCTCAATAAGAAAGAGATATTTGAAAAGGATAGGAACATAGCCAAGTCAACTAAAACCACACATTATTAGTCAAAATTTGACTAACATCTGACCAACACCTTCATAAACCGATCAAACCTCCAATAACATTTAAAAACAAATTTAATTGTTCATAATTAACAAGCAAGATGGCCCCCTTAGTAGTAAAGCTACCTCGAACGCTATATAAACCAATCTATGATTGGTACATGTAGCAAGGATTCAGACAGAAATATTACAGGAGCAAGAATAAATATCAATAAAAACAAAAGAATCGTTAATAGGGCCAAAATTAAATGAGAAAGTATGCATTCTATATTTAAATGCGAACGTCTGGCAATTAAAGAATCAATAAATTGTATTAAAAGAAACAAAATAGTCAGTTAAACATAAATATTAATTCTGACTTTCACAGCTCTTTTTAACCGTTTCAGACAGTTAACAAAATTAAAATGATTTAAATCTCATATGACTAGACTGTGATCAGAGTTACATGTATAAAAATTTTATGAATATTTTTGTTGTTTCAGTTTATATATCAACAACCATTTACAGCCACCCTATACAAGTGAAACGTCATTTGCACTAATTTATATGATAAAAATCTAATTCAAATTTAACTTCATTCGAAATAGTATTATAGAAATATTTTTGGAGAGAAAATTCCTAACTGTTTTACTGTAAACGTAGACACAGTGTCCTGATTTTAGGCTAATTATGCCATACATGATAGCGTAACAATGAGGAGGTTTTTGATAGGTTTTATATAGTTCGCCCTTTAAGGAGTACGACAACGGCGCGATCATAAATCATTTAGCCATACGAATATGACAATTTTCCAGCCGCAATGTCGAATATAAAAAAGCTTTCTGAGAAGAGAAATCATCATCTATTTCCGTTCTAATGACTTATAAGATTAATTGCAAACGCCCTGGCGGCAAGAACACATCCGTATTATATACATTAAATATACTTGTATACAAACAGAACAGTGTTAGCAGCAGAGAGTGTGAAGTTATCAATTATTTAATTATTTATTCATGACTATGTTTTCCTTGCATTCCTGAATGTGGTCAAAATTAAATATGTTCTTTATTAATAAAACTCATAGATGACTCAGAAACTGGTTCAATCTAAGAAAAGAAAAACTTTTATTTTACGGTGTATATTTCGAAGATGACTCAGAAACTGGTTCAATCTAAGAAAAGAAAAACTTTTATTTTACGGTGTATATTTCGAAGAAAAAAATGATGTTTTAAATCAAACTGTAAGTAAAATTACACGGTTCAGATTGAGAAAACAGGTTCAAGACCAACACGTAATTATCGATATAATATTTATATTCATACACCAACTTGCCAGTTTAGTATGTGAGTTTGCCATTTAAAATAAATTGTTGGAATTCTCGAAACCATGAATACCTGAAAGCAACAACATCACCTCAATTTTCAGTCTCTTGTTTCAGTCATATGCTACACATAAATGTATCGTTTTCGGAGCATTGGTTTCGCTTTTAAATTTTACAAGGAGGGTAACATTGGTAAACTATGTCTTCATTTTATTCGCTTATAATAGATACAAGTTTAGAGTCTTCGCTATTTAGTTTCTTACCAAATGTGATATTATATTTTTCATCAAGACTAATTAATATAGAACATTTTTTTTTGCCTTCGAAGTACGGAAGGATCTGAATAATAATCAGAACCGGTTTTAAATTTTATGCATCAGCTAAGAATTGGATTTTGAGACAAACTCAGTTTGAATGTGATGTTCAGTTACACACACGGTTTGATGGCTTGAACGAAACACTAAGATCCAATATGTGGCACTAAAATACCTAACTATATGTTTTCTTATGTGGATTGCGACAAAAATTAACAACACTCACGTACATATATCCTTTATAAGGGCATTTTTTTGCATTTTGTTAGTTTTAATTCTGACTACATGGCCGAAATACATAAGAAAACTTAGCTGTACTTAATATATATATATATATATATATATATATATATATATATATATAATATTTTATATACTAATTTGTGTTTAATAACCATTATACGTGTACTTAGATTTAACGTAAGTGTAGATGTTAGCACAATAAATCCACCTAATTCCAGTTTGAACTGACAAATCCCTTAATGGGCCGAAAACATGCAGCCAAAGCTGGAAACTAAACCAATTTTAGTTTTAAATGAAGGAGGGAACGTTTCAATTACATCATGGGTGTAGAAAACTACAGTATTTTTTATAATCAGGCCACACAGGTATAGATTTGATTTACGCAGAAGTGACAATGAAGGTTTTGCTAACAGTAGCATAATTTATATGTACAAACAGTAAAAAGTATGCGAGATGTTTGCAATTCTTATATCCCGATTATTTTATTGACGCGATAAATTTATATTAATATTTTACAGTGTATACGTATTTAATGAGGAACGTGTATTTATCTATCAACTGAATGCAAAACATCATCGTGCATCTGGCTTTAATTCTATTATTAGGGACATTCTCAATCAAATGCTTGTTTTCTTTATCTCCATGTTGGTAATTTATTCATATTCTAGCATTCATTTTATAAGATAGTGCGGCTTGAATCGTTTAGACAGAAAACCTAAATCACAAAACAGACAAGAAACGTGTGTATTTAAAGGCGACCATTATGTTGGTACTCTATTATTCTTAAAATGATCTTCAAAAACACAGTTTTGATATTTACCTAACTGTTTCGACCTATGTTGTGGTCATCCGAAGTGCTTGATCATTTCTGCAGATTGACCAGTCTTGAAAACTTTCGTTATCGCATATAAAATTTAACCATCGAATGACTGTTAGAAATAAGCTTACCATAACACGAAAATGTTATTTAACAACAAATGACTTTAGTCATTGTATGACCACAAAGGTATATCTTTAAATTGAACTAGAAAGCACAACACAAGCTCCAGTTGTAAAAGTGCAAATTCACCGATACAAGACATAACACACAACAAGTTAACAACAACATAAAAAAAACAACAGCAACAATATTCATACCATAGAAACGGTTAGTCTGTAAAATAGTCGACGAGGGTGTTTAAATAGGGTGTTTTTATTTGAGAAACTCCCTTTCCAAAATTTGTTCATAGCTAGATAAGGGAATGAAATTTCGTCGCAACTGATTATTAAAAATGAAAAGCATTTTTTCGTATTCCATACAGTCTGTTCTTGGTAGTGCATTTTAAATGTTTGTCATGACGTGAAAAATATAACTTTAGAAAAGCACTGATTATTATCATGTTAGAACAAGTCTATCTTTTCTATACAAATCATTAAAAAGTCTCAGTTGAAATAAACATTTATATTTAAATATTTTTTTGGAATTTCGGTCAAAAACAACACATTTAACATATAAGCAAATGAAAAATAAGAGACTACATTTCGAGAGTAAATTATTGCATACAACAACAAACAGGCAAATATAAACAAAAAGTATAAGAGAACTATTTTCTACTGTATAACGGTTAACAAGTATAACATTAAAATTAATACCCACATTGTTCGAGAAATACGATTTAAACATATGCTTTCTAGCATTTTATCAAAGCTACAGTCATACCAAGCAAATAATAATTATTTGACACTTTTAGGAAACATAATGCAATACATATCCTTTCATAAAATGAAAAATAATCTGTCGCGTCTTTTGTTTATGTGGAAACTGTCTAGGGAATAGCAAAGTATGACTTTGATGTTTTGACACTTTAAAAGCTTTGGCGACATGGGTCTGATATATCTCTTTTCACATATCAGAGAAGTGTGGATAACAGGCTTCATACGTAAACTCGCCCTTAAACGAATGTTTATTTAAAAGTCAGTACGGAATAAATACACTAAAAACAACAATAACACAATGCAAAAAAGTTCCATATGCTAAAATTCATTATTTTTCCACGATAATATATATTTTAAGGGTATGCGATTCTTTTTATAAGAGATTTACACACTAATGAATATACTTACAGATATACAAATACAGATTTTCTCTGTGTAGCTTCTTTGATTACGAATGATCTTCACGAAAAACATTTATTATTCAAATACTTCACTGTTGACTTTCAAACCTTTTTAAATTGAAAATACTTCTAAGGCATTCATGAATATATGTCATTACATCTCCTCAGGCACAAATGGTGTAATTAAAATATTTAAACAAATTGTATTGTAACTGTATTTTATGCTGCTACCATTTTGATTAATTCTTTAATGGCAGATATAAGATTCCAAGAAATCACATAAAGTAAGCTTAATAAATGGATCAGGAATATTGACATACGATTGCCTGTGATAAATAGCACATGCGCTTATTTATTTTTCAATTAATTCATGATTCAACAGAAAATTTAAATAAAATCAATGATGAATAATAAACTTCTATAAGGACCGACACTTAGTTTAAAAACAGACATTTGAAAAGAATCAATGTAACTAAAGTATTAATTAAACCTGAGATGCAACTCAAGCTACAATCAGACTCTGTACCGAGTGATCGTGTTTTCCGAAATATAAAAAGTAGTTTCCCTTTCAAATATTAATGCAACAATAAATTTAATTCAAAACTCCTTTTGATGTCAAGATAACTGAAAGCTTAATTATCAGATCTTCTTTGAATTAATGTAAATATTTTGCTTAAAATGCTAAAATGTCAACTGTATATATAAGGAAACATGTTAACTTAATTCGACCTTTGTTTTTTGTAAATAAAATGATATTTTATCTGTTATACAATTGAATTGATGAGGACAGTCTGAATGATGTTTATTTCTGAATATACATGTAGCTCTATGAATGTGTATATGTCTTTTTCTACAAAGTTTATGTTTGTTTGTTGTTGTATAGAAATACAGTCAACTCTCGTTATCTCAAAATCGGTTATCTCAAATTTCCGGTTATGTCAAACTGTTTTCTACGGTCCCGTTTTTTCCCTAAAGTTTTTATATAGGTCGACTCCGCATAACTAAAATTCGGATGTGTCAAACTATCGGATATATCAAACTAAATTCTTTGTCCCCACACGTATAAAACTGTTGAAATCAGTTGGTCTATCTCAAACTTCAAATTGCTTTAGATGCAAAACGGCAACAATAGTGATTTTCACACCTACCGTGAAACTCGCGAAGATTTGGGCGCGAGTTTTATCGCTAATTATCGGCCATCAGGATGTCACGTTATTTAGAGAAGAGGTTAATCGATTATTATTTAATTAGCTGATTTAATGAGCAACAATTTCGTTAATCAATTAACGCTGATTAAAGTGTTTAAGTTTGTACTTGTTGTTGTAACATTTTTGGAGAACTTGTTGACACGGCCTTCTCAACTTGTAAATAAAATGAGAGGTCGCGTTAGTGATTTTATCATTTTTCCACTACCTACCCACAATACACGTACTGATTATTGAATAAAAAAATAAGATTGGTTATGGCATTAGACCAGACTCGAGAAAGTGTCGAGCAATCTGATGAAGGACCCGGTCTTAGTACTGGAAGTAAGTACCTAGTCATCGTGTTGCAGGTAAGATTTTTAAGATTTACACAAACTATCCTTAAATTCGGATAACCCAAACTTCGGATATCTCAAACTATTTTCTACGGTCCCTTGAAATTTGAGATAACGAGAGTTGACTTTATATAAATGTATTCTTTGTTAACTTATTTAAGCAACCTAAGCGGTTGTTTACATTGTTTTGCCTAATTCATACAGCTAATCTACCTAAATTTATCAAATAGCTTGCAACTAAGGTTTAACATTACATTATCTATTTGCTCTATTCTAGGATAGTAAATATGAAATATGCTTAAGACGTTGTGTCTAGTCTGTTTCGCAGTTGTATTGAAGGCGAAATGTTCCCATCCTTAGTCTTATTAAAATGAGAGAGCCCTTGACTTGCAATGGAAATTTGTCTGAACAGCATTTCTTTCATGACATATAATTCCTGCTAGATTTAAATGGAAGAATCCTCTAATGATGTTTTTTTTTGTAAAATATTTAAGTAAGGAATCATCAGTTATATAAACAAGGCAAGAATGTCTGACAGAAAGACATATATTGAAGTAAAAGTTTGGTTGAAACTAACAGATAGACAGTTTAACGAATCCCATCGACATCCTTTGGGTTTTAAGAACTCAAGTTAGATTAACAAGTCCTGCAAGAGTCTGTCTCATGTGTGTTTATCTGTGTGTCTGTAAGGTCTGTAAATAAGACATAGATATTACACCATAAATCTTTCAGTATAGCATCTCCCTTACATAGAGATGCCGTAATAAAATAAAATAAGTTACTAGAGAAAGAGTGTTTGTATAAACAATGTGTAATTTACCGTAGCTCCTTCGACAACAAGTAAAATGCAACTTAGATTCGCTAAAGAAAGTAAACAATCCCTATTAAAGCAGCGCTTCAAGACTAAGCACTTAACGGCTTTCTTTTTTATCTGATCAAGTCTTGGTCATTAATAATTTAAGAGATACTGATTTTTTTGTAGTGGTCTTCTTTGTAAGATGAGGAGAATACAATCCGTGGTCTGCGTACAAATTGTTAGGGAAATTAAACATCAAACCGTGCCTATCGGCAGAAGTTGGGAAGATATTTAAAAATAATGTCTTTGCTGTATTCGTACTCTTTCTGTACCTACAATCTGATACTTAACTGTTTAGTTCAAAACAGGTTTACAATGATATACACGTTGATATTACTTTTAAGTATCACTGCTTAAATCATCATTACCACGATGCTCGTAATTTTGAGAAATAATGCCTTAATGCTTGATTAAACTTGCAAAATGCCACCATCAAATCAAATTCAAAATTGATTATATTGTAATAATATTGTACAAATATAGAGAGCAAAGTATTCCTTTAACGTGACGATTTAAACTTTCTTGTTTGACACTAATTATGCTACATATGATATCAAAACAGCTGAGAAATTTATGAGAGATTTTATTGAGTTGGCCCTGTCAGCAGGGAGATACGACGCGGTCGATAACCACTCAGGCAGCGCAAGGACGAATATGCCGTCCGCTTTGTCGAATATAAAACAGTTGCCCGAGAAATAAATCAATTGCATACGTGTTTAATATTTGAACGATGACTTGTACACGTCTTGAAAATTGATGTGTTTGGCACACACAGACGGAATATATTTGCATTGCATTACAACTTTGGAATGCTAGAGTATAATTCTATAGTCGTTAATTGTTTAGATTATACACAAATGTGTATCTATTGATTTTGCACTCTCTTAATATAGATACATAAACATAGCATTTTCTGTGACGACCAGAAGTGTTTGCTACGATAGGTCTTAGATTTGGTAAATTTTCTGAAAAAGTAAATCGTCTGATCATTAGTTTAGCAGGAAAAAATAATTTCACTTTTGCATTTTGTTTTTCTAGAGAATCTGAAACGTTTTATGATATTATCTTCATTACAAAACAAAAATAAAAGTAAAAATGATGTTTAATAATTTTGAACGTGAGTATCATTGATGTTATTTTAAATATTAATTCCAACAAAGTTTACATACATGCATTTCCTAAAGTATAAAATGAGATACTTTTCTGGCCAATAGACAGGCACTAATTTTCAGTCAAAGCTATTGCTTTTTCTCCATTCTCTCAACTGTTACCCATTTTCATACCCTTACAGTTATCCCGCGTTGAAAATACTGTACAATTTATAGTTAATATCAAAGCATTACTGGCGCCATTCAAGTCATTTTTTGTTGTTCATACAATAAACATTACATCAAAAGGTGCATCGAGTTGTAACTTTCTTTGACTTGTTTGATTTTGATAAACAATGTCTAATTTATACTTCAAACTGATAAGTAGTCAAGTTCCCACATTTAGTAGGAAGGGAATTTGACGTGTTTCAATTTAAGTTACAAATTAAACTGCAGATCTTTCGAGTGTTCTACACAGTAGTTAATGTGTTAAAACAACATGTTGTCTATTTGAGTGATCAATTCTTGACACAAACATCCATTCATAATTTCATTCGTCAATAGAAGAAAACTTTATAAATGGGCGGGTAGGGAGGTGTTAAGTAAATTTGTAGGAATGACAACTTGTTGTTTCAAGTGAAATGTGTGCCAGTTGGCAGTTAATCTTATCCTATGACGGCAAAAATGTTTGAATTATAATAACATACAAGAGAGCGAAACTTTACAAATATGTTTGTCATCTCTTGTCTACCGAATCGCTCAACAACTCATCTTAATCAGATTTTTCTTTCCAAATATACTTATATAATGCCATTAATTCTTAATAATAGTTTAATTGACCTATAACTGTACTTACTAATTATTTAATTATACATTGTTATCAAATTAATAAAAAACATTGTAAAAAGGCAGATAGATCAGAAGCTGAAGTCAAGGTTGAACTCATTTTTGCATTTGTTACATGTACACTATAGAACATAAGATAATTATAAAATATTTAAGTGCATTTCTAAAAACAACAACACTTAAACTATATAATGCATTTAAGTAACATTAAAGTGTATGTAATTTATGGTTGACCTAAACTTTCAGATTTAAACGTATGTAAACGTGTCGTTAGAGTTATAAGTTTTTGCAATGTAATCAAAACATAGGTCTTATATAGTCAAATTAGGATAAAACGGTGTGATATACGCATTTTATATAAGGGATGATTAACATTTTTTTACAAACATTAATTCGCAAACCATTATAATTTTATATTATTCGCTTAATAATCTGTGTCAATGGCAACGTGCATCTGCAAACCTGGAGCACGTAAAAAATCAGATATTTTTTTCTAGTTTTTTTTTATTGATTAACATCTTGTTTGAGGGCAATTTCTTTAACGTGTAACTCCGCAAAAGCGTATCCTGCCGTATGACGATTGTGACGTCATATCCGGAAATTTTGACGGTTATCGTTGAATATTATACACATTTGTTCATTGCATTGTCACTAACCAAAATTTCACTATTACGACGTCGACGGGCCATGAAAGTTTGTGTCAGATTAGATAAGACACCAACTGAAACGTTTAAGATGAAACAGAGTTCCAGTACAACCCAGAAATGCAGCAGGGCATTTGTCTTTACGTGGCACCGACGATATCGAGAAGGAAGGTGCTCTATAGAGGACGATCATCGATGTGGTCGCCCGTCTAAGGTGAAATGCACGATTGAAGAAAATGTGAAACATGTGGCGTACTGTGACAGAAGTTTAGCTTTTGAACTGGATGTTTCTACATCTACAGTACACACTATTTTGAAAAAGAGCTAAGAAAGTGTGCGCGCGATGGGTGCCGAGACTTCTTAAGGATCATAAATTGAAAACCATGGTTCGCTGCTCGCGTGAGTTCGTCCGCCGGTACGAGTGCGAAGGTGAAGAATTCCTTGATCGCATAATTACAACTGACGAGACTTGGTTATGGCACTTCGACCCGGAGTCGAAAGCACAGTATGGAATCCCCACGGGACTCCTCTCTTAAAGAAGGCTAGAGTACAGACGAGTGGTAGAAAACTCATGTTCATGTTTTTCATGGACAGGAAGGGCATGATCCTACAGCATCAAGTACCCGATGGCCAGACACTGACCGCTAGTTATTATTCGAAGGTAGGTAGTTTAATATTGTATAAACATTATTTTATTATTTAGATGCTTCAACTATAACTATTAATAACAAAAAAAAAATGGAAATGATAAAGTGTAGTTTGTTTCAGCTGAATATCACTAATTGGGGTAAGTTTGACACACTGATTTCCCTTCAGGTTCTCAGGCGTGACTAAATACAGACATTAAAGAAAATACGTCCCGATCCTGATCTAGAACGCATAATATTTCACCAAGATAACGCCCCTGTACATAGGACTGACTTAACCATCCTTGAAATCAGCTTACTTGGTTTCGAAATTCTCCATGGACTTCAGAGTTTTCCGAGAGATCAAAGCTGCTCTACGAGGTCTGCGCTTTTTCATAAAGTTAATTTTATTTGTGGACAACCATTTTTGTGTTGTTTTTCAAATCGAAATAATACCATATTCCTTTTCTGAACACTATGTGGACATTATTTTTCGATGACGTCACTACTTTCGTCATAACGTATAGAAAATATCAGCGCATGGACATTTTGTTTTCAAATAGATCGTTTTTCTTTTCGTTGCTTGCATTTGAGAAACTCGCCAGGAAGTGCGAGGTTAGAGCTCTGTAAAACCGGTTTAAGCACCTCAGTCGGTCCATATTGCCGACTGACCGTTCCAATGCAGTAACTGTCGGGTTTGCTCTTTTCCTTACATGACTCATCACAAATTTGTTCTTACTTTTCGCTTGGCTTGCATGTGAAATACCTTTCTTCTGTGCCTTTTCGAAGTTTGGTATATGTTGCAATACTCATAGGACTTTGTCATATATTCTTATTGAGAACGCGAACGATCTTTGTACGTACAAACAAACTTTTGTTTCGTCATAAAAAGGTGACTGGTTCAGTGATACCTATACTAAATGGTTACAGAGACATAAAAATGCATTCAGATCCATGGTATTTACGTTGAAAAATTGTAAACGAATATCAGAGGTTAACATGACATCTTTTGTATAACGCTGGGGTGCTCCGGTTTCACCTCACCTTTGTTGCGTTATTAGCTGTCACGTTTTTACTGTTTAACGTATTTCCATATTATTAAAACAACATGTGCAAAATAGAACAACCTTCATAAGTTTATATTATCTCAAGGTACATAGAGGTATTTGTTATTTTATAGCGTCAGTTTACGAACTTCCCGATCACCCCTCGTATTAGATTTAACTTTCTTTTATAATGATGACACACTTTCACCAGATAGCATAGTCACATGATGTGTATATTGAGTATATTGAATTCTTTTATCCTATCATTATTTACTAATGTATGATATATTAAAATCACTGAATACGTTTTTGTTAAAGTAGCATTTACTTTTGATACTTCTAAACTATATGCATAGATTTATGCTATTGTAAAATGAATTTTTTGCATTTTCTTTGCTAAGATAATGCCTTTCTAGTTTATTTGTCAGCCTGTTTCTTAATTATTTTTTTTAAATCTCGTATGACATTAATGGCCACATGAAGTACATGTTAAAATGCATATTACACTCTCAATTATGCCACTTTTTACCACAGTCACTGTTACAATTGCTGGTAAGAATATCTATAATACACTATAGACTATAACTGGAAGTTGTAAAAACCTTTAAAAGTTGTTGTTTTCTTCAGTGTAGCTTGAGCTTAGCTCACTGAAAACGCACGTATGCTGTTATCTAATTTAAAATGATACTGAGGTAAAACATTTTCGCGGTATTCAATTATGGACAACCTGGGATATAGATGATTAATCGTTCCACTTGATATTAATTTGGGGTCCTTCTTGAACATCTATAGTTAGTTTTTACCACAATGGACACTGTATCAGCTTCATGTCACTATATCATGCCAAATATACAGAGGACGTTGTTCACAATTTGTTTCCATGGTAGCAATATTTTTTTGTTTTATTATTGTAGTAAACTATTGTTTCGTGTACATGAGTATAGTTTCAATATGATGCAATGCCATAAATAAACCATAATCAACATTATTTTGTAAAGTGATCTGACTACTCTGTTAACAAATATACAAGAGTATTTAAATGTTTCCATTTTTTAAACCTTGAATACTTCTCTTAGGTGTTTTTAAGTAATGATTGGAGATAGTCGTCCATTATGATAGTAAATATTGATTAATTTTACTTTGTTATCATTACAATATGAAACAGTATCATTTTAATGAGAAAAATGTATATGATGTATTAGCAATATTTAGAAGTATTGCAATATTGATTATAATTACTGCTACATAATGTTTATAAGTTTGCTTTCCCGCTTTTTGTTCCAATGCAGTTACCGTTTAATTTTCTCTATTTGTTTACAATTTATACCTTTAACTTGAATGTGCATATTTATTTTCTTACTGTGTTTCATAAAGCCTTGAACTTTCTACTAACAAGCTTCGGAACTATTATTGTATTTCTCTGACAACATTTGACATTTTAGTCAAATATATTTTAATAAGACGTCTAGTTTAAAAGCGTTGGCTTGAATCTTGTATTTGGGAAAGAAAATACTACTGCTTATACTTTATAACTTACAAATGATTCTAGCCGCGAAACCACAAATGATATATGAAGATGGCAAAAAAGTCATGACAAGATTTTATTATGCTTATGTTATTTTCTCATTTTCAAGTGTTTGTCAGCGCAATCCCCGACTGAGTGAGTCACCAGACAAAACTGCAGTAGTGTTTATTAGCATAAATGTAATCAGATTTCATTTTGCCCTCTGTGAATTTGCTAACTCAATAAGCCATTAAATTAAAAATCGATTTAACAAATGCCATCAACGGTTTAGGAAAATGAAATCACTGGCTAGGAGCTAAGTCAATCTCGTATATAAATAAAAATGACAATTTAATCTTATATTAAAAATACAGCTTTTGAATTAAAATAACATTTACGCAATCACAGAAACTAAAAGATTTTGGATTTTATATTACAAACAGGGAAATATGACTGAGACTTATGAGCATTGTTTCTTGTCAAGGAATTACTATGATAAAACTCCAATAAAATAGTTATCCAAGAGCACATTATTTTTTACAATAATTTGCTGTAATAAGTAAATACGAATGAATAACAAAGTAAACACGATAATTATTTTATCAATTGTGTTAAACATTTATCTGGTTTATTATTACCATTTTGAATATGTGTATGCTACTGTCACAAAACAGCACTGAGCATCAGAGTTTCGACAGAACGAACAAAACAACAAGCCAAAGTGTTGGTCGTATTGGGTATGTAGAAATTGTGATTATCTTATCTCTACGAGAATGTAAGATTGTACATACATTTACCATAGAAACCAGTCTAGCGGTTTTGAAGCTTTTCTGTTTATAAACCCGACATAAGCAAACGCGCATCAATGTCGTCAGGCGAGAAAATGAACAAAGGTTACATACACGCAATACTTGTGTGACAATTTACAAACCATTACAGCATTTTCTATTGTAACGCATCTATCGTGAAGGCTCTATCGTCTGTGTATGGTAACCTCGGCGACCATATTTGTATAACAGTTTTTGCCTCCTATGGGCTGACGTCATGTCTTTAAGAACGGCCATATTTTAACTGATATAATAATTATTAATTTTCATTTTAATGACGAAATATAAATCGTATGCATATGCTTCTTTAATTCTTCATAAGAACTACTGCTTAAAAAGAATAAATGGAAGACCAATAAAAAAAGAACTCTTTAACAAATTAATAGTTGATTCTTATTTTACGTTACTTGTTTGAACTAAGTCTTCAAACATCCCCTTAATGCCCCACTGATGGCTCAACATGTTAACACATAGCAGATGTATAGTTTATTGTTGATAATTATTCTCTGCATTTTTTTTATTCATTTTACTACTATATAAAGGCTTTTGAAGACTTATCGCGCCATAAAAGAGCAATTAGTAAACTGTTTTTGTAGACAGACTGCACAAATTATCATAAACTTTTGCACATACACTTTGATAGATATATGTGTATTTTTCTTTTTTCTTCGGCTTTCAAGAATTGTAAGGATTTAAAAATAAGTTCTTAAGTTAAAAGTTAAAAGTAGGTTTTTCCTTTGTAGGAAGATCGTTTTGGAGAATTAGGACAATACATAAGGTCATATAAATAAACATTTTGTGGTATGCTGTTTTCCGCGCCAATATTACTATGCCATATGAAGGTGCTTTTCTTCATTGATTTTATGTCCATAAACCAGAAGTGATCAAACGACTCAACTGAGGACCTAATGTATCTGGATGAAATTCAGCACTTTATTTTTGATTTTATATTAGAAATGAAGTTTTTCAGATGAATAGATTACACAATTCTCCGTTTTCCGTCAGTCCTGAACAGTTTCATGATCTTTTTAATGACATTAAGAAATGTTTAATCACATGCATGTTCTAGCGCTAAAATTCCCTGTTATATTCTTGACAATCTTATGTATAACAAAATATTAGACTATTACATGATAAATCATAAAACATTTGAAAACGATACGCATTTATAACACTTTTTGGAATACCCGATACATCTACATAGAAAAAAAAAATATACACTCTGGGAATTTCATTCATTGGTAGTTCATTTTTTTTTGCACAATCCTTCCAAGATTTATACATAAACAATTAAACAAGTAACACGGTCATTATTTAAGCGTAGCATTAAAACCTTGGATGACATGAATAATTTTATGGTATAGTGCAATATATACACGTCCCACGTTATCACGTTATACGTCCGAAAAAATTGTATAGAAGAAATTAATTACTCACGTCAACGCCATTTTTATTAAAAACGGAAATGCTTAAATATGTATTTTATAATGATTTGTTTGCAAGTGGACCTGTCGATCAAACGTCTCGTTTCATATATTACTTATGCTGACAAATGTGTTATTTATTTCGTAATACCCTGCCTAACTTCTAACATTTTAACTTTTCTATATTTCTTAATATAAATGTTATGTTTGGAATGAAAAACTAATGAAAGCACAATGTCCGTTATTCCTTGACCATTAACCAAGGCGCTGGACGAAGGTTTTCATATACAAACCAAGAGTAAAAGTAAAAACAAATATGCGATGAGTCATTAAACAAAATGAGCAAACCCGACAGTTACCGCCTTGGAACGTTCAGTCGGCAATACGGACCGATTGGGGTGCTTAACCTGGAACACATTTTGAACATCAACAATAAATTGGCGTATACGTGTTCATGGGTGAGTACGATCAACTTTTTAATTTCGTTTAATTCGCTAGTTGTAACTAGGACTAGACCATTCAGCTGAACTTTGGTACAACTAGCTATAAACCTAAAATTCTAAATACAAAAATACTTTGATGTTTTGACGTTTTTAAAGGCTCTCCGGCATTAATGTATCTCCTTTAAGCTGTATGTAAAATGTTGATAATAAAGTTGTTCAAATTGACTATACTTTAACGATTACTTTCTTTATTAAAATGTATCTGAATAAAAAATACATAAAAAACTATAATAAAATGTTTAATGTCAACCATCTACCTTCATTTACATTATTCCAATATTGTTTTTTCTTGTTTTTCTTGTCAAATTATTTTTTACATAAAGAGCTCCATGTTATTTAACCAAAAATGTCATTTATTATTGCCTTATGCTTTTTGTGAGAATGTCTTTATTGATATTTGACTGTACATTTTTGAATTTACAAACGCTACGAAATCATTTGCATATATGTTGTTTGTTCGACCATATACAGATATTTCATTTCTATAGACCCAGAATGACACAAATTGATATTTAGGTCAGAAAATTTGGATTTTTTGAATGTCAACTCAGACTTTATTATTTTTTATTTCAAAATGTCATTTTTTTCTATTAACCTGTAAGCTTTGCAATCTGTAATTTGCAGTTTACGTATAAATATATTATGTAATATAAAACGATAACATTATGTCGAATTTATAAGTCTCCCCTGGATAATATTTTCAAATTGTAAAATTACAACGAATAACTTACATAACTTGGAAACATCTTACAGCTTTATTAGTAATTAATCTAAGTCAATGCAGTAACTGTTGGGTTTGTGCGTTTTGTTAAATGAATCATCATTTGGCTTGCATGTGAATATCATGCGATTTGTATTGACTAACAATATCAGTAGCGTTCAAAACCGCATTTATGTTTTACTTCATGCAGAAATTAGCCCCAAATTCCCCAAAGCAGTGGTAAGGTATTAATCCATAAATTTGAAACTAAGTGTCAGATACTACCTTTAATGGACATAAGACTTAAGTTCCGTAACTCTATCTTCACTTAAACAGGAAGTTACAACCATTTAAACTTCTCTGGTAATTTTGTCTTGATCAAAATTAATTTCATCTCCATTCAGCAATTTTGTGTTGTTCTAATAGAAACAATACCCCTCTCTCTCTTCTTAATACTATATTGACATTTTGTTTCAATGACGTCACTACTTTCGTAATAATTTTATTCAAATAGATCGGTTTTTTATTTTCATTGATTGCATTTAAGAAACACCTCATGAAGTGCGAAGTTAGAGCTCTGTAAAATCTCTTTATGCAACCCAGTCGGTCCCTTTTGTAGACTTACCGTTCCAAACAGGTAATAGTTGGATTTGCTCTTTTTGTTAAATGACAATCATAGGACTATGTTCTTATTGAACGGAAGCATGTATTATTCATTATTAAATAAAGCTCTGTGTTGTTTGGTATTTTCATTAATTAGCACCAATGATTATACAAACCGTTTTCAAAAACATGATTTAAATACGAACATAACATGGGCGAAACTATGACCGATTTACTAATAATATATAAAAGTATTTACAAATCCCTGGAGATCAACGGATCGACATCTGTAGGAGTCATAATGTCTAGAATAGCTATGCCGGACTGATTAATGAGTGGAGAACATCCAGATGCCAAAACTCACAAAAAGCTTTCTATTTTGTTTATGAGATTATTGTGGATATATAGACTCAATATTTGCGTTAAACCTGTTAAATGTATTCTTAGTGGAGGCATGACGACCAATAAAGATTGCAGTTATGAAATCAACATACGCAATTGCTGTTAAATAATTATTTCCAAATCCTAGATATTCAGTAAATGATGCTTTATAGAAAATATTTAATTAGTGAGTACACTTTAAGGTCTCATGCCAAGTCATAAAATTATATTTACCTAAACCTAATAGAAAGAGAATTTAAAACCTAAACATTTTAGAAAGGGAATTCTAAAATTGAAAGCCGTGTTTTTATTATTTCCACAACCAAAGGACATATATATGGTTCTTGTGTTAGCTTTTAGGTATTTATTTAATAGGAGCTATTTAGTAAGTAGTCATTCAGTTTCTTTACCTTAAGAACTACATGTATGTTTTTTTCTTTATTTCTTAAATACGAGTAGGATTTTGACTTTGGTCCAATTTACTGTAATTTTAAGTCTTAAAACAACACGCTGGCTTAAACAATGCAATGATCTCCCAGATGCGGAGTTAAAACGAATGCTGTAAAAATTTAACTTTTTAGGAAGAATGTCTTGCATCTGCATTTTACAAATGTGATTTTAATGTATTGATTTTTTGTCTGAATTAAAGCATTGAAAATGGCGTTCTTCGGAGTCCCGAACAAGATAACACCATGCTGTACGGTCACAGCTGGACATTTGATTGGTGCATAATAAACATAGGAGAAGAGGTCACACTTGGTGCGCATGTGTTTACTGCACTGTCATTGATCAGAAAGTCTAATCCCGAGTTCTTCTTTGATACCACTGCAGCCTGAGGATGTGTCAAGCTCTATAGAAATCTCTTCACCCGATCTGAACTTCCTCCCTTTAACCTATTAAGGTTGCCAGATAAGGCAAGATTAAAATTTTCAATGTCTTTAAGGTATACAATTTTCTAAAATTTTGTTTACATTATGAACTTTCTGGTCATATTTTCCCTGTGTCTGATAACTGAATTTTGACTGGCTTTAACATAAAAGACGTAAATAGATGAGAAAACGCAAATGAAGTTTCAGTGTTTATGTGACAAGACAAATACACAATCAATTGACAATCACACTTGGTATTCTTAACGTATCTAGCTTGGAAGAATGCACTGTACTTTTCCATTAATCAGAATAGAAATA
Source organism: Sinonovacula constricta (assembly GCA_007844125.1). Lineage (NCBI taxonomy): Eukaryota > Metazoa > Mollusca > Bivalvia > Cardiida > Solecurtidae > Sinonovacula > Sinonovacula constricta. The sequence goes on along the minus strand of CM017559.1, from coordinate 50,392,378 downwards.
ACCATCCCGAGTGACCGGAAATTTAGGACGGGCTTAATCTTGGTGACAGTCAACATTCTAGATGTCACGGAGTTTCACTTATCAGCCTAGACATAGAAAAGTGGTTAGTCTTTGTATTTTTTACATTTGTTCCGATAGGTCACTGTTATGATAATTATTCATAGATGGAGACGGGGCTTTTTGATACTGGGAATTTTATGTATTAGGATTTTTAATTGACGTAAAAGGTAGCTTAACAATGTCTTCTTAATCTACGAAAAATGTTTTCACATTGTAACAACACAGTGAAAAACTGAAAGATAAACCAGCTATAGTTCCAAAATTGTATACGTTAAACAACTGAACTACAACAAGCTGTTTAATATTTTATCTTAAATTTTAAAGATTAAGATTATCTAAATGAGTTTTTAGTTTCATTTAATTGATTTAATTCTTATGTACTCCAAGAATGATAACAATATTTAATCCTAAATCAAAGTGTTTATAATAGTCTTACGCAATAACACCACAGTTGTAATTAAAACCCTGGAGTATTGTATGATTTAGTTTGAACATCTGTATATCCAGTCTAATGTGTGAAATAAATCAACTCTAATAAAACTTGTTTCCATTTGGTAACAGTTTAATTCAGCGATGAAATTTAAAAATATACAAATCCCTGCTAATATTTGACAAATATAATAAACAATGTAATCCATAAAATTTTATCATGAAGATATTTAAATATCTAGATATGACAATCCTATGTATGACGATAGATATTAAAACTGTTTAAAATACTAGTAGAAAAGTTTAAAATATTCCAGTAAAAAAAACAATGTTTAAAACACATGGACGTGACATGTTCCTTGAAATCATCAGTATACAGACCGGTATTCTCGGAGTTAAAAAAAATAACAGTACAATTCCCATTTCAACTTAAAACAAAACCACCCAAGCAAGAGCATAAGCTAAAAGTTTGTAATAACATGGTAAAATACAAAAGTAGTTAAAATTTACAACAATATTCCCTATTTTTATCAGGGGAAGTGATCAGGTTTTTTTAAATAAAATAAAAAATATTCTCGAAAAATATAATTTCATTGAATTAGAGACAAACAAAGACGTGTAATAAGATTGTATTGGCCTGTATATATGAAATGTAAGTCAAAGAAAAATATACCTTGCAACCCTGATAGACCAAATTAAAGGACAGCATATATATTTACGACTGATACATGCTACATGCCACAAGTAAAATAGCACACAGCTAATGTATGTTTAAAAACCTACCTGCCGGCAGTCTAAAGTCAATTGTTAAATGTAAAACCTTAGTCGGTCCTTATTGCCGACTGACTGTTTCAATGCGGTAACTGTCGGGTTTACTCTTTTTGTTAAATGACTCATCACAGCTTTGTTCCTCCTGTCACATGTGGCTTGCATGTGAAAACCTTTGTCCTGTGCTTTTTCGAATTCGGTATATGTTGCGATGCTCATATAACTATCTCTTTATATTATGTGATATAATTGATTTTTTAATGTATTTGAGTCGCCTTAGCTTTTGAGACTTAAACTGCATGAAATAGGAGCTGTGATTCATCGTGCTGACGGTCCTCTATTGTATTGAAGAGGTTCATTTTGTTCACGATATCGATCATGAACCATAAATTTGAAAGAGATGGGAGCCGTGTAGTCGTGAGCGAGAAGGATGCGATTGTTAAACGCGCTTCTATATATAGCCATTTAAAATTCAAGGGCGCGTTTCATTAACAATCGTATCACAGTCCGAATCGTAATTTAAGAACCCTTTTTTAAGATTCATTTTACGATACAGAACAAGCCGTTTCCTGCAAATTGTATAAAAATTGTCTGTCGGATTTTATGAATGTGGTATGGTGCGTCATGTACTGTATTACAGGCTAAGAAAACTGGTGTCGTCGTCGAACACAGATTACATAAAAACGTGCTCTCAAGATTGATTTGTTGAGGTAAAATACCTATGTGTTTAGACAATTAAACCTAATTGACGGGTAGCATCAGATCGACATTCAAACATCCATCAAAATGATCGGATGGAGAATTAATTAAAAATGTTAGTTGCATAATAACTAAATTTTTAAAATTCATCATTTAAATGGTAATACAAATAATATTGAATTTTTATTTGCTTTACATCAAAAGAGAAACAAAGATAGTAGGGCCGATTTGAAAGATCGGAGGCATATATCGAGACATGAGAGCAACATCTCCTACCGCTATTATGACATTGCTGAAGTTGACAATCGCTTCTATTTTATATATTTATTTAATTCACATAAATATAATATATTTCCTAATGTTACAGTGACCTTCATGTTAACCGGCGAGTGACATTACATGGAATTTTTGCAGTCATACAGACTGCATGACATACTCAACAATGCATTAATACTTAAAAAAAAGCTCATTGAATATAAAAGACTTTGAAACTTGTATAAGATTTTATCTTGCTGTATTCTGGGTTAATGTGACGTCACTAATTTCTCCCGATAAACTTTAAATGTTTTCTCAATGAACAAGCAAATGGTTTGGTATCAGTGTAATGAAATAAAGTTCGGTTTATTCTTGCCTTTCACGACGTAATATATTTCTGTAAATGTTTTAATAATATGACATTTTTTCCCCAAGCCATTATGTGTTCTGCAAAAATATTCGAAATATTACGGATGCCAGTGGTATGAGACATTGTGCAATTTGAACATAAAGTTTGATTCAATTAATAACAAAATTCGAAAACAATGTGCAGAAGGAAATTTTTGAATGCTAACAGTTCGTTACCAAACGTCAATACATTATTGTCTGTCGTTACAGTGTACACACATCCATAACATACCACTTATTTTTCCTTACAACACCTATATGATATCTCTTACTCGAAAGACACGAGATAAAAACGTGGTCCCCGTTTCTAAAGTGTATATGTCATGATTTACCGCAAAAACTTCCGTCGATAAAATCTGATCTAAATTGTAGCGACATCATGGACCTCACAGACCACGTGTGCATATAGAAAATATCAGGCGACTGATTAAAATAAAACTCCCTTTACGATCGTCATTTTTTGCATGATGTATTGCCAATTGATCTTAAATTGCTTGAAATAATAATTAGAACCGATGTATCAACAGTTAGGTTTCCTCTATATAAAGTAAATGAATTTCACGACAGTTTGGATCAGCTTTTACTGTGTTCTGTTTTTAAGATAGATGCTACATTGTTCACATTGTTTAATATATACATTTGTTTTTAATTTAAAACTGGTTTGTTGAGTAAAATATAGTTTGTCGTTAAATTTTGCTGGTTTTTATTTCTCTAACGCTATTTAATATAACAAAAAAACTATTCTTACTATGATTTGATAGGGTTTTCTAAAGTTTGACCTTGTATTGTTATGTAAAACAAGGCGATTACATGTATTATATTTCAGCCAACTAAATTACAAAATATTGTTTAAATATATCACTTTAAAATCATAGTACTTGTTTAATGCGTTTTCTTTAATTTTAATATTCTATCAAGTGTTGGAATCGTGTAAAATTCATGTCCTGTAAGGTAATGGAAAACAATCAAGCAAGAATGCAACGTACGGAGAAAAGCATTAGACTCTTCGTGTATCGTTTGTATCAGTGATAACTGTCAATAATCTGCATTGCGACTTTGAATAATGTTTTCGAGTCCTAGTTTAAAGCTTAACGGCTTTTAGGCAAACATTTTACATACCATGCATATAAACCATATAAGTAAATGCATTTAGGAACCATACGTTATTCAAACCTAGTGTGCAAAGAAAAGCAACAAAGGGATAATAAAAATGTATATCGTAATCTATATTGAAAACGTGTCTAATTTTAATTAGACACGGAACCATGTCGTTTGAAACGATACAAGAACTATGATGCCACATGTAAATGTATCCATTAAACCTTAATTTAGTAAATGGTAATAAATTAGTAATACATTTACATGTAGTTATGTGTGTTTGACTTTCTTTGCAAAACATATTTTAATATAAACGTAAATGTGTTATTCAAGGAGTAGCTTATTTTGTTTACAGAATCATATTCATGTAACACTTCTGAAGTTTTAAGAACGTATTACCCAACCCGTTTGCAAATATTTCTTGTTTGTTTAGTTTTGATTTTGAGATACGTTGCAGCGAGCAATTATTGTCATTATAGCGACGTCCAGCTGTTTTTCATGGAGGAAGGCCCCAGACAAATGTCAGGGTAGGACCAACGGCCCACTTATTTTTTCAGCAAATTTCGAAAAATTAGAATTGTATTTATCAACTTCGAACCTGTTTGTTGTTCTTGGACAGGAACTTTGACTCTTGTCCTTCCCGGAAATCGTTGAGTCCTCAGTCAAATACCTGACCATTACGAAATCACTCAACAGATAACATTATATCATTACGAGTTCCATAAACTGACCGATGAAGAAAATTAACATATTATTTTCCTTTGATGAACATTAGACTTTGGTTACTCCATTCCCATCTACACATGAATAGGATGCTATAAACGTTTAAACTTTTTCATTTGTCATTCTTTCCTTGATCAAAAATAATTCAATTTACTATTAACAATATTGTGTGATTCCGAGTGGACATTATTTTTCTATTACGTTACTAATAAGTCATATCTTACCTAAGAAAACAAACGTCAGCACTTAGCCACTTTTACTCATACATATTTTCTCTTCATTGTTTGCATTTGAAAATTCCATCAGTAAGTATGAGGTTAGAGCTCTGTGAAAGGGGTTTAAGCACACTAGTATGTCCTTATTGCCGAATTCCAATGCGGTAACGGTTGCGTTTACGCGATATATGTCTTAAAATAACAAACAATGGATTATATTTCTTTATGGCTTTTTAACTCTTTTATCAAAAATCAATGCACATTTCAAATAAGTTATATTGTTCATGTATACAACGTTGATTGTACAGCCTAAAATTTGAAATAAGTACAAATTTGTAACAAGTGAATGAACATGAATAATCTTAATATAAGAGAAAAATACTATTGTGCTTGAATGAAAACTATAAACTAGTTCATGACAACTAGCCTAATTAGGAACGGGTGGATATGTCGATAAAAGTCAAACTGAAATCGAAGTCTTTACAACGGCTTTAATGGTTAAAATAAAACACACTTACAGCCCTTAACACAATTCAGTGTTTTAATCTTTTCAGTATTAAAATCATTTTTCTGAAGAAAACAACAACAACACAACAACAAAAAACACAAACAGTTCTTTATACATGGCTTTTAAGTGAATGCCTATAGCTTAAGTAAGGCCAAATCTTACTTTCTTTTAGGAAACTTTTTTTTGATTTGGTATTATAGAAAACGAGGCCAAACATATATTAATTTGCCTGAGGCATTCTCTAGAACATAACTTAAGTGTCAAAAAAGAATGTAACGGTATACAAAACAATGTTAATTCTATACCAAGTATTGCATTATGTATTAATTAAACTTTTTTCCCCTCATATTGACTCATATCATTAGATATCAGTCACGCACACACACACGCCCGCACGCACAGACACATATATAAATAATTATAATGTTTTATTCGAGTTGAGCAAATCGTCAACTACACAATTATGTTACATGTTAAGTATTTTATTTTTTTTGTGAGAAAGATGTTTTAACACCAGACTCTTTCTCATTTGTATGCTAGACGGTAAACGTTTTCCAAGTCCTTGATTCCCAGATTAGGCAAATGAGAAAAGCGAAAGTTGACATTTTTACAAGATGAATATTTGTACTGAAGAAATTTCTGGCGCCTGACCCTTAACTTATTAACTTTGACCGTCTTTGACAATCGCTTTGTACAACAATTAAAATGTAATGTAAATTGTTAATAGCAGTGATACCTTTTTTGCAATCCTTTTCTCGTTGAACAAGAAATTATTTAGTCCTAGTTTTAATTTTGCCTAATTCTCAGAAGATTTAAAATGTTACTAAAATCTTAAATTGTGGTTGTATTGTATTGGTGCTGTAGTATATTGACTAGAAAAGAAATCTTTTTACTAGTTTAAGGTGCTACTATTGATATATTTGGATCGGGACTAGCTCGGCATTTATAAGTGACCATAATGAAGGAAGAAAACACAAGGTCCCATGAGTTACGTTAAACCAGTCATATGAAAAAACACATTTACAGACAACGATCTTTGTAGTGTTATCTCCAAAACATAGCAATAACATGTGTTACAACAAAATACTTTTTACAGGCATATTTTATTACAACAGTGTATATACTTCACAAAATATAGTTACTAATGTTAAACCAAAAGGTAGAGACAGTACGGAATGCCCACAAAGTTTTGTCAAGTCGACAGCAATAGAAAACAACAAGGTTCAATATGTACATTTTACTTTTTAGCATGGAACCATAGACAGACATGTTGGTGAAATAGGACTCGTTTCAGTGTTTATTTCTGATGTGCACATCTTACCTGAACCGTCTTGCGAGATCTATTTATGGCAAGAAGACGTAGGAAAGTCTGGTTCCCGAGCCCTGTCGCTTGAACATGGTTTCAGACTATGATCATTATTGTTCCTCTGGTATAAGCTAAGTAGATAAATAATGCATAATAATAAGGTATTATTGTGACTTCGTGACAAAATCAATTATTAATTTTCTTCTCATGGCGTCGTTTAAACAGACAACAGGATAATACATTCAGTTAATTTTGACTGTATTGCACCCTAACACAATAAGAAGTTCAAATTTTAAAATATTCAGCTACCGCGTTGACATAACTTCAGTCTTAAGAACACCTTAATAGAATATTATCATTCGTCGTTATTCCAGGACGGCATATTACCTTGGAATTTTTTTTTCTTTTTTCTTCTTGATTATATACCTGGGGATTTCGCACATCAATGAAACATAAACATTTCAAGTTCATTCATATCTGTCCCATTTTGTGAAATCAGTAGGTGAACCGCATCTAATTGAAATTACCGACGAAAATCTTTACACATTGTGAGACAAGCGTCCGATACGCAAACCCATATATGGATTAACTAGTGAATAGTTAAGATATATAAGGTAAATAAGGTCTTAGAAATTAAACAAGATAATTCAATATAAACAGTATGTCCTTTAAGTATTTGTGTGCTTTGAGTTAAAGTGATTTCTATTTGACATTATAACAAGAAGCATTATTTAGAAAAAAAGAAATCACACTTTTCATAAGCATCACCTCATATCCTTTATTTTTGGTCTTATGTCATCTGTTAGTGTTACCTTTGGAATGCGAATGCAAATGAATCACTCCTTCCTTTCTTTTTGCCAAAGCCATAATCAATATTGGCTCGCACAATCTTCTTATCTGACACGAGGAACAGAACTTTGCCATTTGTCCAGCATAATCCTCCTATTATATATTTGCAAGTTGCATGCGGTTTTTCTGTAAGTGGTCTAGGCCTTTAGAGCGAAATGTTTAATAAGCAATTTTGCCCTGCATACAAATAGGAATATGGAGGCATTTACATTTCTTTGTGAGTTTGGAGCAAATATAATACCGTGTTAAAGAATTCACTAAAAAGACGTGCATATTTTGCGTTTCTAAATCTTCTTACATGTGTTTAATCTATCATCACCTTAAGGTTTTTACAAAATTAATTCACACACTTTCAATTCATTTATTTTAATAATTAAATTCATCTCAACAGTTCCATTTCAAACGAATAATCTGTAATTGAAACGCGTTACTCCATCACATAACCTGTGGGGCTTAATTGGTGATGGTCATACAGGAACACCTTAGAGATAATCGCCGTACTTTGCGGGCTCATCCAGTTTGTGTATTGGAGCTCTTCAGAGGAAAGGAAGTTTAGTAGTAAAAGTAGATTTAAAGTGCTCCAAAACTCGGGTTGATGAGTCGACTCCCGGTATGAATATTTCACTTTGACAATTATTTCTGCGCCACTCTATTTGAATAAGAAAAACAAACAAACAAACAGCACATGTGTAGCTTTTATTTTTTATTATGTACAGCTATTTATTGATTGAATTTTCTTCACGAGGATATGCTTCGGTTTTTACCATTTTTCAAATAAAAAACTAAAACGTAAACCAAATAATTTTTATTTTGATACGTTCAGCACACATTGAACTAGAAATATGACGAAAGAAACGGGAAACAGGAAATATGAACCAGCTTTCAAAATAATTGTCGACCTTGAGAAAAAACAACTGATTCTAACTGCATAATAAATTGTGGTCAAATTATTATACCGTATTGGTAATTGCATATGTCTTCACCTATTAAATGTATATGATATCTAACCATGTTGTGCTGTTAAATCGATTGTATGCAATATTTTCTTTAAAAGATATTGTTAGTCATTCTTTAATTGTGTATTTAATAACTTTAATCATACTATGGAAAAGGGCTTAAAAATACAGAAATAGTATGTGACCCCAAAAATGAGTATATAAACCTCCCTTTTCATTCCATATTTGAATTTAGCATACATTTTCTAAAAATATTTAAAAGTGAAAAGAAAACTATGAAAGGAAACACAATGTGGAAATCACTTTTAATGTCTTAATAATTTATAATTAAAACCGCATTGACTTTGGCGTTTGGCCGACAGGTTTTGAGGCTATACTTTGTATAGGCATCAAATATTTTCTTATCACTTTTGCTGTTTCTGTATATATTTGTTTTCAAGTGTACTAGTTGATTCGTGTTATAAATGTCAGTAAAAATAATAAAATGTGCTTACTTTAAAATTACTTTGTATTCTAATACGAATGTGAATAGCCTATAATTAAATATTTACAGACTCGGATCCAGCTACCTAGGTGAAGAAAATAAAGCCCCCCCCCTCGATAAAGCAGAACTAGTAATACGCGCTCTTATTTTTTTTTAAATAAATGCCTTTCATTAAATATTTAATTAATAATATAGGATAACACCTATATAAACTGAATTAATACAATGTCCAACCGATATCATGTCCAAATCAAACAATAACTAAAGTTTCCAAACACACAAGACACGTGATGGGTTGAAATCTCTTTAAAATATAAACATTCCTAATAAACCCATTCTCTGATTGGCTTCACCCCAATTTGGCGGAAGATTATGACTGCTCTTTGTTTAACGGCATTACACCTCTTAGAAATTATTTCTTAAAAATTTCACCATTGAAATGTTTTCTACTCCTGATTAGAGCTGGCACTTTGTGAACTAAAAGTGAACATGAAATCGGATGATTATGAACAAATACAACATCAAGGGACACACTAGTTACGAGGATGTTTTAAAGTGAAAAAGTACGGGAAAAGTGTGTAAGTACTTAAGCTTAGGTTGGTAATTCAGTTAGTTTAGTATATCGTATATAATATACATTTTAGTAGGGGATTAAATGCATTTAATGTATTTAATATCATCTAGGTATTAAAGTATTGCATCTTTATTAAATCTGCCCTTTTTCCGCTGGTACAAAAGCAAAGACACGTGGGAATAATATGGGGTCTTTGTAGCTAATCTCTTGCTATTGTGTGCTGCCTTAACCAAAACAGCACAGGGTTAAAGTATTTTGTGTGTAAAGTATATTGGTGAACTTGCATTCTTTACCAGGGTAGCTTGATTCTAGTTTAAATAAAAAAATATTCTAAACTAACGATATTGTGGCAGTAAATATTGAACTTAGAGTCCTACCAGCATATCCGAATATCTGAATTTGTGCGTTATTTATTATAAATTATTTTATTAATTATAGCTCTTTCTCCATGGCTTGGCATCCACCGTAGTTTTATATGTATGTATGTATATTTTATTTGGTAAAAAAAGTCCTCCAGCCCACAATACATCATATTTATATTCAAGCATATATAAGGTAATGCCTCGTAGTATAAAGAATTAATACATAATATACGGAAATATTCCATAATAATCAATTGTCGGAAAGGTAAATAATACTTAAATATTGAATTTTAATGTGAAAATCTAGTCTTTAAAAGCACATGTTAGATAATAAACATATTCAAAGATTTTTCTAATAACATAAGGGTCAGCATTTGACATAAGAAAGTAAAGGTCATCTCTACTAATCTTTGATGTATACCAGCTAAACAAATAAGTTTGTCTTATCTTTAGATACTTTCCACATACGAAAAAAAGCATGATAATCACATTTAATTATGGCTAAATTGTTTTAAGTAAACAATATGTACATAGTCTATTATAAATATATATCTCTTGGCGTCCTACTTCTATTTGAAGCTTTGTATTTGAACATCTAAAATTTGCAAGGGCTGTTTTGAACTTTAACGGAATATTAATGCATAGATATTGTTCAACATTTAACATACTTTTAAAGTACTTGTAATGATAACATCGACTGGAGTCGTGAACATGTCCATGCCATCGTTGAGTGTAATATTCAATGAGTCTCCTAAACGCCTTGACAAACAAATTACAATCACCAACATCTTGTTATATCCAAACCAAACCAAAACCATATTCAAATAGTAACTGTTAAATCTTGGTAGCCCAACAGGTTCTTCCAGTATCATCAAAGGATTTCAACATCAAAGTAACACTGTCTAGGATACCTGTTTTGGCGCATCCCTAGCAATTAACACCAGTATCTTATGCAATTTGTCATATATGTTATACATAATGGGAGCCTGCCACATTCGCCAAGAACCATGCACGTATTGGTGGTTTTTCTAACATGGAGCAATTGTCTGCAGAACGAATTGTGAACAACTTCAATAGTGTTGGTATACTAGAATCCCCAAACCTGATAGCCGTAACATAGAACTGGTTTTGCCATAGAGTCAAATATTTTAAACCACTCATCAGGTAAGAAGTATCCAAATGGTTTCTGATAATTTCTGACAGCATATATTGCCTTTCTAGCCTGAGATGCTAATTTGTCATGGGCTAAGTTCCAAGATAATTGTGGAGTGAACAGCAGTCCCATATATTTATACACAGAAGTTATGTTTAACCGAACACCACGGAAATACCAAGATTCATATGCTCAAAGTGGACCACCATTGCGGAAGACGATAACTTCAGTTTTACTGAGATTTATCTCCATGCCAGTATTAGAACAAAACCGATCAACAACATTTATTTGTTGTTGTAACCTAGCCGCAGTTTCTGCACAATTAGCAATATCATCGGCAAACATAAGACAAAAATATCTGGGGTTTCACTTGTAATAAAGATGCCAGAAGTACAATTTTGTCTAAGAAGTGCAGATAACTCGTCTATGAAAAGGGCAAAAATTGTAGAACTTGTTTTGTCTCCTTGCCTGGTACCGATATTGCATGGAAACGAATCAGTAATACCTTCTGAATATTTTACACAGGACGTTAACGAGCCATACATGGATTTTAGAACTCTCAAGAACTTTCCATGGATACCTTTCTTTTCGAGAACAGAGAACAAAACACGGTGATTAATTTTATCAAAAGCCTTAGTGAAATCAACGTTAAGGCAATAACCTTGTTTAGAAGTCTATTTCTGGACAATTGCTTGCTGACAGAAAATATTATCTATTGCAGAATATCCTTTGCGAAATCCCGATTGAGACTCATCAATTTTACCATTGCCCTCAGTCCAATCATACAGCCTCTTGTTAATTGCACCAGAAAATATTTTGTATTATAAATTAGTAATAGAAATACCCCTATAATTACCAGGAATATTGGTTGGACCAGACTTGTGAATAGGCGTTATAACACTGTGTCCCCTTGACTTTGGAAAGCAGCCCGTATTAAGTATTTTATTAAATAACAACAATAGAATAGGCGATATGTCGTCGACAGAGAATTTGTAAAATTCAGATGGGATGCCATCATCCCCACAGCATTTACCATTTTTAACCTTAAAATTGACTGCTTAATTTCTGCCAATTCGAATGGATCATTCAATACATTTGCATTATTATCAGCGTATTCATGATCATTATCAGTATCATGATTCACTGCCTGTGAGTTTACATCAAATAGAAGGCCATGGAAATATTGAAACCATTCTTCGCGTGATATGATATCATCTACAGAATTAACAGATTTACATCTTTTTAGAATCTTCCAAAATGAGCTAGGATTGTCCAAACTGTTTACCAACTCTTGTCAATTACTGAATTGGTAATCACATTCCTTCTGTCTAAAGTAAGCCTTAAAAGAGTTGCGACGATCCTTTTACGCACGTAAATCAGAAGCCGAGTTCGAACATCGAAACTTAAGCAAAGCATTATATTTGTCCGATTTTAATCGATCACATTCATCACCCTACCATGTCGGTTGAGTTGACAGGTAACGTAACTTACGTAACATACATTGACCGGCCTCCTGATATATGGTTGTAATTAACTGAACGTGAGAATCAACGCCTTTTTCTAGAGCATTGAGGCTTTTTGACAGAAGACGGTAAAGACTATATATGTCTGCTGACTTGCTTGATTTTGCAATGATAAGATACTATATCATTTTCTATTGTTACCCCAACGGTATTCTTTTCAGTATCCATATTGCCGTCAAGGTACATGCCGATGTGCGCTAGTTATTTTAGGAGAGTATGTACATGGCTTCATCATCGTAAAAGGACTTACAAAGGACCATTTCGTGTTAAGAGGAAATCGATTTAAGAACAGACCAATTAACACCTCCAGTCAACACGTTAAGGATCAAACCAATCAACATAACATACGGCTAAAATCCTACTTCCTTTAAGATTAGTGGTGTCATAAAAGTGTCACCAATTAATTTGAATTAACACATGTGCACGTGATTGGCAGGGCGGGAAAATGTACGGATATTAAGAGGGCATGATGTCAGATGTTTACTGTTATTTGTGATACTAGCACATTGTTTTGAGAAACACATTCACAACTTAAACGTTTAATCACATCACTGACAGAAAAATATTGGCTTTATATTAATTTTTTGCTACACTTGTGAACGTACTTTTATTAAATTTCCGTCGACACTTAATTGCTTTCAAGTTAATTTACATTCGCATAAGTGTATATAAAATTTACGCGTTTAAAATAATTAGCGAAGAGACTATATCAGTGTTGATTGTGCCCAGCGATGACATAGGTAAGCTAGCTTTACAATTAACTAACTTGTCGGAATATCAGAGATGATTCCACACGGTCCAATTATTTATTAACAATGTTCATTGTATATGAGCCGTATCATTTGAACCCCATATTTGAGACAAACCTCTTTTCCATAATCTGACATAGAGCTAGATTGTGTTATAGCTAGATTTTCCAGCTGTATGTTTATTCCAATTACGTCTTACTGCTCTTTAAATTCCATATAAGCGTGGGCAAATAACCAGAATCCTAGTTTTCACGAAGATTTTCCTAAACATCCATTCATATTCAATCTATCCATATTGTCATTCAAGTAATAAGTTCGAATGTGTGCAATATTAATTTGCTCATCGATAGTATGAATGTACCGGAAATATAATATATAGTTTAGTTTCTGTTTACAGCCATAAACTTTTTTTTGTATTTGTGAAGCATTTATTATAACATTTAAATTTCCAGTGGACTTCTGTTTGAGCATAATAATGCGATTATTTGTTTATTGGGTTTATCGTCCCATCAACAGTATTTCAATTATCTGGAGACGGTGTCCACTTGAAGCAGATATAGTGCTGCCTTCACTGTGTATAGCATGCCGTGAACACCTGGCATGATACCACACCCAGTCACATTATCCTGACACCGGGCCAACCAGTCGTGGAACTACCCTTATATTTGCTTGAGCGTTAGCAAGGGAGCTATACCACTACCATTTTTAACGACTTTGGTATGTCGCGGCCCGGGATCGAACCCGGGGCCTCCCGTACCTGGAGCCGACGCTCTACCGATTGCGCTACCAGGTAATAATGTGATTAGAAAAATGTCACGATATATGTGTCTATGTATCAAAGAATTATGTGAAGGCACAGTACAATTCTCCTTGTGTTACGTTACCATACTATACGTTCCGTTACGATACCACGGTCTTGTCTTAAGCGTTACATTCCGTTACGGTACAATGTACCATTTACGATATGGCTCGTTACGTTACTTTACGATAGTCCTATTACATTACACGATACGCTACGCTACCATACGATACATTTACGATAGAAATACGCACGATATGCGATGTTTTGGACAACTGGTATGGTGCCAGGACTGTAAGTTAATGCTACAAGATATATAATCAAAGAAAATATTTAACTGAAAAATGTTCTTTCAAAATATGTAAATATAAATAGTGTGCGAGTTAATTCATACTCCAGACATCTATATTATCAACATAAGGTGACATCTTTTTTGAGATAAACTGCTTATTTAACAAAGATGATCTTTTTTAGATACTCATGTTTTGCTTACATCATAAAGTGTCATATGACAACAACTTATTTTACGATCTGGCAATATCTCATGGCATTTCACTTCATTTTGCTAGTTTTCTAAGCACTGACTATTCATCTCCTTTTACATAAATTTAGAAGTGTCATCTTGCACGCAGCAATTTGTTTTAATGAGAGGAATAACACAACATTGCTTTTAGTGACAACACTTTGTTCTGTACTCTAATTACTTTTATAAAACGCTGGCGTGTATTCGGGTCGTGGCCTGTCTAAAAATTGTGATTTGCTATCCAATATCGTTTCCTCAACCTGCGACTGTCTCTTTTATCGAAATTCAAATTTCCAGTTTAAATCGGTGATACTTTAATAAAAAAAGAAAAATGATGAGTTATCATTCATGAATAAACACAAAAATATTCCCTGCTTCAGTTCAGAGGATGTGTTATTTTGTCTTCTAGTAACATTTACTTTTACATATCGGTTTAAATGTCAAGACGCCAGACATGATGAATAATGGATAATTATCAGACACTTCATATTGCAAGACATTGAAGGGTGTACCTTAATGTAGTGCCTAACACTACTTGAAAGCCACTTTTGACATTTATCAAATAATGGCTAGTAAGATCTCTATACTAGCATCACAATAATTTGAAATGAATTCCAGTTAACTTAATTGTACTTACGCAGGCATGTTTGTTGGATGTATGTTGTGATGCCAGTTTGAATTACCATTTTCATATTAAAAAGTTTGCTATACAATAAAATTTACAATGAATAAATGAACTTTTGAAAACGAATGTCTGTAAAAACGATATATGACAACAAATAACTTGCCATCCTCAATGAACTTTTAAATATATTCCAAATTTAACAATGGTGTAAACGTAAAAAGTTTAGGATAATAATAATAGTAAAAAATCCTTATTGACGTAAAGATGACGCTTAATGTAATAAAGACAAACTAGTCTGAAATATTATTTATAATTTTTAATAAATAACAATATACAGTGCATTCGAAGGAAAAGTGCGGTTGATGCTTTATTGCTTTGATCTATGTATTATTGCGGATTATAACATAACTAATTTTAATCATGAAGCTATTTCTTTTCAACATAACTGTAATTATGACATTCAGATTTAAAGAAATATTTTAAAAATGATATTCAGAGTTTTAGTCTTTTACACATTTACTCCATTTTATCCCGCCATCTCTATAAATATCGGTTGATATAACATGTGTGAGGATGAGCTTAATCCACCGATATTCGCGCACCTGCATTAAGCCAGACTACTTTTTGACGACACGATCAGGAATGTCTACGTGAACGAAATTCATTTATCGCGTAATAATGCGAATAGTGATCACCCCAAAAATGTCAATAACAATAAGATTGTTTAAATAGAGCAAATGAAGCCATAAAAAAGGGTGAGGAGAGAGGGAGAGAGAGAGAGAGGTCTCAGTCTCCGTCCTGCAGGATTGAACATGTAATTAGCGGCGCCTTAACAGACTGAGCTAACTCGACCGTTCACTAAGATCGTCGGAAGTACTATTTGAAAATAACAAGAATATTCGTAATCAAACAAAACTATATAAAAGCTTTAAAAATCAAGTTGTACAAATTTACAATTCATAAACTTACAAATCTGAAACAAAATGTAATACAGACACCTGAATTTACGAATTATATCTATTAGGAAATCTGACGGTAGTTACTATGAGCCTTCCAGCCTTCGCGACATCATCAACAGCCTTTATCGCTATTTGAAGCGGCATCGGTACCCACACCTAATACGATGGCGATGGCAAGTTCATATTTCACACTGGCCAGGGTAGCATTCTCAGCAAAATCAAAATGTCTTAAAAACATGTATGCTGACATATTACCAACTTGTGATGGTAGGTAGAGAACATGAATAATCACTGAAGCCAGTGTTTATTGAGATTTATACATACATCTATTATGGTTTCATGAACTGATCTGGGTGCATTGTACATCTTGTACATCTGCATCGTACAACATGAATGTAATATAAAATCAAATCTAGATCTATTTGTAATATTATTTATTAAAACATATTGAACCTTAATTTTCTTTTTTCAGTATGCTAAAACTTTGACAACTATGCGTTAAAAATTATGAAGCTCACAAGTATTGATCAATTTATTATTTTTAAACACATTAGCCAATGTTTTTATTTCATTTTGTTTGGCCAAATTATGATGATTTAAAACTGGGAATGTCTAACGCACAATGCTGACAACATAGGTTCCAAAGTTAATTCAATTTATTCAATATAACGAGTGCATTATTGTGTTAGGGTCAAGGCAACAGACCAATAGAAGCTGAGCCATTGACTGATGATGATGTAAAGCTTATGTCGGAGAAGTCGATCTTAGGTCCCGAAACATCTAAGTCCCTCCTCAACACAGACACTGGCCTACATTTTGGACATAGAGGCACAACAGAACAGAACAGCTTAAGGTTGATACTATTTTTATTGTCATAGTCAGTACAGAACCTATATTACAGATAATTACCAATGGTATGTGGTAGTGTTAGATCTATTGGTAGCCCAAAAAATTTGGCTACTTTTTATCATTTTTCATGATTTAACAAACGTATTTTTATAAAATTTGTATGAATAATGTTTAAATGTTTTTGTAGTATCGTTAAGTTCATCGTTAAGTTCATCTCTACTCGCTGTGTATAAACCTTTAGTAAATAGGTGCGTGTCTCCATACCCTTTACGTGAGATTGCACAGTAGGTATACCAGCGGGATTTTTTGTACCTTTATCATATATAATATGTCAACTGCGGAAAAATCCTCGGCGTTTATGATATGTTTTTTAAACGTATTAACTCTAAAGAACATTACGCTTTATTTTGTTGATTTTCTAAAATTCTATTATTTCTTCCTGTCTTTTTTTTACATTTCACTTTTGACACTTTTGGCATATGACGTCAAGGCATTTATGATGTCATTATATTGTTCTTATAATATATGTGCGCTTGTACTGCTTTATTTTATTTGAAACTACTCTCTCATTTGGAATTGTTTGGTTGCCGAGGCTTTTATCTACTGTACATACTGTACATATGTAGTTTTATTACTAGTTATTATGTATGTACATAAGTTCATAACATCTGTTTTAACTCCCGATGCAGTTAGTTGTTTTACTTTGACGGGATATTTTTATTTACACTGTTTGTTTGATAGAAAAACCTTCAGGAAGTGCGAGGTTGGAGCGCTCCACAAACCAGGTTTAAGCACCCCAGTTGCCCCTTTTGCCGACTGACCGTTCCAAGGCGGTAACTGATGGTTTTTCTTTTTGTGTGTTATCACTCGTCTCTGTGTTTTTTTGTCTCATTTACATTGACCTTGTTAGCCTTTGTCTACAGGTAGATAAAATTTTAATTATCTGTGAAAATTTTGATAGGACCTTTTCTTTTATTTACCTATTGATTATATTGACTCATTTGGTATAACATTAATCCGAGCTTGCCGTGTATCATCATCTCTAGGTCAGTCAAATGTGGGCTTTAAAAGGTACACTGAAAAAGAAAACACTACGATCTATGTATAAAGATAAAAGCTAGTATACAGCCTATACAAGGTCCATCCCTGGCATTTATGTCGCGACTCAAGTAAACTAAGGGCCTTACAATTACAATGTGCAGGACCAGATAAAGTATACATAAACTATCAGAGGCTCTTTAAGTGTCGATCTAAGTTTCTCATAATCAGTAATAAGAATCCGTTCAACGCCATTGGTTTATTTTTTCAGCGGAAAATATTTTCTTTCATCTAATAAAAGCCTATTTTTGTCTGGAGTGATAGGGTCAAGCAAAATGCAACACTGGCGGAGTCCAATTTAAACCAGCTATGTTTTGTATTACAGCCAGTTACAACTGAAGCAGTACAACCCATTACTACCATGGCCGTATTTGCCATCTATTCTAAAAGTCACAGAGTATAAAGTCAAACAACCTTTTGTTCTGTATTCTTGGAAGAAACGCATAGAAATCGTTGTCATTTTCACATGATGATAATTACATTTTGGACTTGGATATGCAATGGAAATTATATTGATTTCCAAATACCATGTTTCAGAAGCTCTGCTTCTCTGTGTTATTTTCAATAGTTTTTCCTGATAAACGGGAAGTAGCACCTCGCACACGTACATGCATGAACGAATATTAATATTTTTAATCGCCTAATATGTTATGTCAGAAAGCTCTAAATATCGATCAAACCGATATAAACGTATAACCAATAACACTGCAGCAAAAAAGCCTTTTGAACTTTACTTGCGTCCGTAGTTAACTTACACATAAGTGCATTCTTACTTTTCTGCGTTAAAAAGGTTTATTGTTGCAAAATAATCTTCCTAAGCATGTATCCGAAAGCTAAAGATAGATGAACAACTGAATAAATATTGCTTCTTTACAAAAGTATAAAATTTCACTGATAATGATATTTTGTCAAAAAGCATGTAAAGATTCCACTAGTTGAACAAGCATTTGATAGTATTGCGGGCAATACAGTAGTCCTCTACCGGTCCCTCAAAAAAGTTCTTTAATCATCATACGCTCCTGTTTATTGCCATTTATAACTAATTTGAGGTAATTTTAATAATTACAGGATCCAGATTTTTTGTTGGACAAATGGACAGACAGACAGGGCAAATCTATAGTCTTCTCTCACCCAAACAGTAGTTGGGGTTCATGTATTTTTTTTAATTCACCTGGCCTAAATAATTGTTAACTTATCATGACATTTATTTTTGGCCTTTATTTAAGGCATGAGCACCTTAATGCACTATCACTTAAGGTAAGTGCACCTGAATGCGCTATCCAAACCTTCACGATTTTGCTGCAAGGTTATGCTGTGACCTTGACCTTCAAGGTAGCGACCCAAATGTTGTGCTCGACACGTCATCTCAATATGGTGATCATTTCTGTGAAATAGTTGTAAAATCCGACTTCAAATAACACAGTTATGTGCCGGACACGATTTTGATGCAAGGTCATGCTGTGACCTTGACCTTCAAGGTATCGACCAAAATGTTGTTCTCGACACGTCATCTTAATATGGTGATCATTTATGTGAAATAGATGTAAAATCTGACTTCAAATAACAAAGTTATAGGCTGGACAGAATTTTGCTGCAAGGTCATGCTGTGACCTTGACCTTCAAGGTATCGACTCAAATGATGTTCACGACACGTCGTCTCAATATGGTGATCATTTATGTGAAATAATTGTAAAATCAAACTTCAGATAACCAAATTATGGGGCGGGCACGATTTTGCTGCAAGGTCATGCTGTGACCTTGACCTTCAAAGTAGCGACCCAAATTTTGCTCATGACACGTCATCTCAATATGTTGATCTTTTCTGTGAAATAGTTTTAAAATCCGACTCCAAATAACGAAGTTATGGGCCGGACACGATTTTGCTTCAAGGTCATGCTGTGACCTTGACCTTCAAGAAAGCGACCCAAATGTTGCGCGTGCATATTGTTCACATTGCTACCTATTAACATACCAAGTTTCATGCGCCTAGCTTTAATAGTTTTTAAGTTATCAAAGGATCCAGATTTTTAGCGGACAGACAGACAGACCGACGGACTGACGGACGGACGGATGGTAAACCTATTGTCCCCTCCGGTAGGGGACTAATAACCGAGAATAACTGACTATTTGAAGTAACATTTCCACGTACCTTTGAATTTTGCCTGACGTTCTTTTAATAGTGTGGCAGGCAGCCAGACTAAGACTTCATCTATTTCGCTTATCTTTTGTTCTTTAAAAGTGGATATTTACATATATATGTAATATTGGCCCTAGTACTTTTGGAAGCAGATATATATAATATTGTTAGCATTGATATTCAGATAATAACTTCTCTCTACTTCCGATATTTCCTATTTCCTTGATCCAAAGAGGGGTAAACATACTAGCATTAGTTGAAACTGTTCTTAAGTCTAGGTAGAAACAATGCGACGGGTTTACTTTGTCAAATTTGTAAGCATTCGTAGAGAACAAAGTAAAAAATAAATTTATTAATTAGCTCCTTATGCAAGACAGCTCGTATTATATTATGACAGCATTGTCAAAAAGTAAATGTTTATCAATGTCAAGACACACCTACGTTTGAATTGAAACTCTCAATATAATACATCCTATGACTTGCTACGAATATCAATTTATCACATATTTCTAATACGGATTCTTGAATTAGATATGAAGGGATTGATTAAGAAACGAAAATGATATATTAATCCTCGATCTTTATCCATGGGCGATTTTGGAAACGTGTATATACAATTTAAGTTAACACGCTTAATTTGTACATTTTATAGTACATCACGTTTATGTTGCTTATGTTATTAACTTGCCGAATCGTAAACCAAATAAATGTGTTTCAATCGTTATCGTAGACAGTCATGGTGTTGAATTGAGAGACAAATCAATAAATATCATCGTCAATAGTTAAACATGTTTATGGCATTGCAATGATAAATTTTAACAATTTATCTTGTTCGAATTATTTGTTTTCAATATAAACATAAACAAGCCGCCATACCATACCTATAAGCACTCCTTTAAGCTGTCCATCATATTTACTTTTTTAATCGACACGTTCCTGAATTTCTTTTACAAGTGCAGATAGGGCGTGTCTAATGGAAATTATGTTTAATACAAGTTTACACAAGACGATGACGAAAAAATGCATGCGATTTATAAGGCTTATAAATATTATCTAAGATATACGTCAATAAGTAAAAACAGTTTCATAATAATACATTGATAGAAGATAATCACTATTTTCCAGCACATACATTGAATTCGAGGAAAGTGTCAAGTGAAACCTATCACGATCAACCACCAACTCCAATGTGATCAACACTTTTCAGCAATAATAAATTTTAATATCCTCAAGCCATGGGCTGTATATTACATGCGCTGTTTAAGGTTTTGTCAATCCGGATTCAAAACGACTTTCAGTACAATTTAATCTACTGAATGGAGATTTCTCCCTTCCTGCCTCTCTTTTTTTCCTCCCTGCTTCTCTCTGTCTGTCTGTCTCTATCGTCTTCTCTCTCTGTATATATGTTCCATTAAATCGAATAACGGATATACGCATAATCCGTTTTACTAAAAATCTGCAAACATCAAACCTTGCCTTCTTAAACTTTGTCAAAACTAACTCTCTAATTTGTTATATCTGGGGAAATTTTTGCAACGTTTTAGGGAAGATTAGAAAACATATCTGTCTCAATTGCATGATCAGCAACCTGTTCATGTAGCTGAGGCTCATGTGCTCTTTTAAGCTGTTTAGTGATGTCTAAGAATCGCTTATTTAGGAGTGCAATGCTTGAGGGAGGTTCAGTTGTGCTTAAAGAAAATGTTGGTGGTTTGGTGGTTGCAAGATATGTTCTGTTAATCAACAATATTTTATATTACTTCACAGTCTTCCTAAAAAGTGTAAGGTTGTGTAACATAAAACGGTTTATACAGTAATTACATAAACTCACTAGGGTATTTGAGTAAATTCATGAAAGTGAAACAGTGAATTTACGAAGTCCCTGAACGTTTAAGGGATTTTCTAAAATCACTGATTTCACTGGCTAACTGTATCATG
Source organism: Sinonovacula constricta (assembly GCA_007844125.1). NCBI lineage: Eukaryota > Metazoa > Mollusca > Bivalvia > Cardiida > Solecurtidae > Sinonovacula > Sinonovacula constricta. Next base: position 50,370,334 of record CM017559.1, on the reverse strand, counting down.
AAGATATGTATCCCAATTAGATTGCTTGCGGGAAGATAGGCATGTTCTGTTAAACGTTCAGGTTTCAGATTGCTTCTATGTCAAAAGGATGTGTTATCTTCTTTAACTTCAAATAAACGTCAGTATAAGTCAGATTCATTATGTCGGAAAATATATTGTACTTTTTTCAAGATTATTTAAAACATGTTAACATGGCAGTTCACAGTTATAAAATGCAAACATCGGAAACATTAATAACACGGAATGGCCAGACATCATACTAACAATATGCAGGAGTGTCTTAGCTATTGTTAAATAAACTAAAACCCTGTGTTAATTACCCGAAATTCAAATTAAAAAATATATTTAAATCTATAATAAATGCTATATTACAATTTGCCAAAAAAATGCAATGTTGAAAATGTACCTTACGTGTTTTACCTGACCTTAAGCAAAAAGCAAGAAAAATAACACAACAATTTTATTATAATATGGTTGTTAAGTATGTTAACGTTGTTCATATGAACTGTAATGTCTATTTATGATAATGTTGTTAAAGAGTCCTCTTCTCCACGCTGGCTTATTGGTGTATTTTTCCTGATGGTTCTAATGCCGTTTAATACATGTACATTGACTGCAAGATCATCAATAAATGCATATTTCACAAATTACAGAATATCTTTGTAGTTTATCTTTAGAAGAGTTATATGCAATATGAAAGAAACGTTCAAATATCTAGCGATACTAAGAAAATATATTATCCGGTGATTGATATTTTATCGACTATATTTGATTAACCGAAACATCAAACAACCCACACTACATTACCCTCTTTCAAAAAAGCATTATTAGTTGCAGAGGAGCCCAATAAATTTCATTAAAATTACTCAATTATTTAAAGCATTAGCTTTAATACGGTGGTAATTATAACGCAATTTAAAATAGATTATATAACCGTTAACTTGCATATTCATCTATATACAAAATGCAATAAAAAGCAATTAAAATTAATTATCATGGTTTGTTCTGCTGTAATTATATTTGTCTATTTTATTTTCATAAACTGAAACGCTTTAAACTGCTTAGTGATATAACTAAAGCCGTTAACACATTAACCATTAAATATTTGAAAAATCCCAAAGTTAATGTTTGCAAGAAAATGCACGCCATTAGATCATATTATTTTAAGTTTTTTATTTTGACGATGTTGCAATGTATGCATTTTATCTCGTTCTACAAATGCAGAGAAAATACTTTTTTCCACGCAAGAAAAATAAAGAACAGCTGCTTAACTATAGGTTATATTAACTCATTAAACACAAAATATTTAACTTAAACGACATTCCAAATATGTCAAAACGATTATTGATATTAAACAACCACTACGTTTTAAATGTCAACCTCTCAAAACTGGTGTGCATTGTGATTTTAAATCGTATTTTAACCAGATGACAAAAAAGCACTAAGTTGTTCACGATATGCTCGTTCCTATCTTGCAATGAGAACAATCAACATCAAGAAACACATTCAATTAATAATAGGTTAATAAGAAAAGGTCCTATCAAAATTTTCACAGATATTTAAATTTTATCTACCTGTAGACAAAGGCAAACAAGGTAAATGTAAATGAATAAGAATTAGTCGATGGTCATGGAATAAATGAATTATTTTTTATTATTTGTTGAAATTATTTTGAACATAATAAACGATAAATAGCAGCTTTTTTGTTTCGACTCTTTTATGTCGAATTGGATAAAAATAAGGAAAATAATGTACTTTCAAAAGACTTTATCAACCACATACATTGTATTTTTGTATTACTTCAGGTACTGCGAGACAATGGACAAATAAAACTGATGTACATTAATATAAGAACAAAATCATTAATTCCAAATAGAAACTATTGCAATTGATTGCTGTTTCTGGATTAAAATCACTTAATTTTGTAATACATTTTCCTCATAAGAAAGTAATAAATCATAATTAAAACACCTTTAAAAGCATTAGGATGCAAAAACAAATTTAAACTCTTTGTTTACATTTATGCTCATTCAAACACTCACGTAAAGGTATTCACATTAATTCGGAGTATATGTGGGATAAATCCGATGTTCCATCACCATAAACATGTCGGACATTATCCTCTTATTTTTGTGTTTGTTTATGATAATGTTGTACTGTTTCAGTCCGGGGATTCATACTCATTTTGCATGCTAACTTTAAATTTTAAATCGTACGTGTCGTTTGCCTCATCATATTGTACATAAAAGTTTAATAATTTGTGAAATAAATCTTGAGAATTATAGTGTTACTAAATATCAGCTTCCAAAGGTAGATTCACTAGGGCATAAGACATACTTATAAGACTAAGAGTCTTACATCTAACATTTTATTAATAAATAATGATAATTTGCTGGCTTAAACATTGCGTTTGACATCCTGGATCGAAAGAATCAATTACATATCTTTCTATTTACTAAAACTGTTATCTATGTAAGTGTCGCAGGAAGAATTTTCCAACCTATCAATGCAGTATGATATAAAATCAGACCATCGAATCCTAATAAAAATAGTAGCAATAAAGCCTATTATTATATAAAATGTATATATTGCCACCATTACTCGGGCAATGCATGCAACAGAACAATTTTCATATAGTATGTCGTATTCATCCGCCATAGTGTCGTCTGAATCTTTAAAGTGAATGATAACTTACACCTCTTAAGAATGAGCCAAGTCGTTTTTTGCGTTGATCGATAGCTAAGCCTAGTCATGGAACATAGTTCATGTTGTCAAGAAGATAAGAAAGTTAATATGGATGTAGCTAAAACCAGGAGGATGTTGTCTGACTCATAAAGAATAGTAGATAAAAGACTTTCAAACAGAGAGTAAATATAAATTGCCATTTCAATGTTCCCAGTTTGGTGTGAATTGTACATGTCTTGAAAAGTTTATCTTTGTCACTTAAGATAATAACCTGGCACGTATGCATCTAAATATAAGTATACCATTGTTATTTAAAAACACCATATACAAGCTTGTCATTGGAAATGCCTTTGATAGACTTGTACATGTGGAACCTATATTTTGGTCATCTTTCAACACATCAAATCTGATAAAATATAAGTTTCGATAATTGTAATGTATAATTTAATATATAAAGATAATAGGCTTGTGAATAATTTACTTTAACTAGGTAATAAAATAGTTGAGTTGTAAATGTATCCCAAATGCATCAGAATTAATGATAAACGTAGTGGAAAATGCTTTGTCATATATTCTTATTCATGATCACAACAATGTTACTTGTGCAGTGTGGCGGTCGTAAAAAATCTCCCCGTGCATGTAATCTATGTTGTCATTTAATTCATCCTATAAGGATTGTTACGTGTATTTCCTTTGATGGACGCTGAACTTTGGTTCTTAAATTACATCTTCACATGAACAGGATGCTACAATTATTTATTCGTCTCTGGTCATGTTTGTTCATGATTCAGAAAGTACATTTTATTTGTGGTCAACCATTTTTGTTTTGTTTTTCAAATCGAAATAATACCATATTCCTTTTCAGAAATCTATATGGACATTATATTTCGATGACGTCACTACCTTCATCATAACGTATAGAAAATATCAGCGCATGGACATTTTGTTTTCAAATAGATCGTTTTTCTTTTCGTTACTTGCATTTGAGAAACTCGTCAGGAAGTGCGAGGTTAGAGCTCTGTAAAACCGGTTTAAGCACCCCAGTCGGTCCATATTGCCGACTGACCGTTCCAAGGCGGTAACTGTCGGGTTTGCTCTTTTCCTTAAATGACTAATCACAAATTTGTTCTTACTTTTCGCTTGGCTTGCATGTGAAATACCTTTGCTCTGTGCCTTTTCGGAGTTTGGTATATGTTGCAATACTCATAGGACTTTGTCATATATTCTTATTAACAAAGCTCCATATTAATTTAAAATTATATTTTGGCAGACTGAACAGTACGTTTGAGTATTTTTATTCCTTCATTTAATTAATAATGGCTGACATCGTATCGTCAATGATTTTGAAAATACCAGTTATTCGATTAATTAATTACATCCAGAGAGTAGACTCGTGTACAATACCGTTCCAAATTAATCTAAACCAATCAGTGAGGTTTTACAGGTACAATAGAGAGAAAAGGGTCAATTCCTTACATACAAAAATGATTGGACAAACTGGTTAGGATATGGTGTTTTCTTGTGTTTACCTATATTAATATTGCTTCGACCAACAGCCGCAAGTTACGACTTAATCATATTCGTCATCTATAAATTTCCTGTTTATTGATTATTTTTATAAACTCAGCAAAGATGTTATTTTTATTTTAGCTGTTCTTGTCACCAATGTGTTTCAATTAGAAATATGGACGCTGTTTGCAGGAACGATGATTACAAACTCGACACAAATATGGGAACAGCATTTAGTTACTGTCGGACAAGACCCACTTCATTCTCGAAAAAGATTCCTTTCGGTCATTTTCCATTATTGGACAGAATCCCCCACCCGTGAATTTCCAAAGCGGATCATAAGCGATTTCGCCCTTGTGGGAATTCGTACAGCGCTCACATTAGGGTTTAACCCGTCTGATTTAACTCTTCATCATTTTGTCAATAATAGCAAAATGCCGTTTACGACGTATATCTATCTATATAGAGTGTTGCTATTCAGTACAACTGGGAAAAGTGGTCACGAAAATCATAATAAGTCTGAACATATTCTGGCTGTACAAAATGTTCTTAGAAATTAGGATTTGTTCACGGATTACAATCTCATGTCAGGTCTCAGGATTGAACCCAGAACTCTTCGATCTCGAGTCAATAACTTTAAGCTTTTGATTAAGAATACTCCTGCATATTATAAATCCTTTCTTCGTGTGTTTATTTATGATCATCCAAAGCGAATAAGATCTGTTTTAAAACTCATCGGGTCTAGGGTTTGAATATTGAACGCTCAAATTTCGATTCCATAAGCTTAAACTCTTCCACAAGAACAATCCAAGCATATTACAAGCTGTTACAATGCCGAGAAGCATTCCTGGCTATTTATGTTGGTATAAATATGTAAGGGCGTACCGACGAGCCATGCACATGTAGGTTCTTGCTGGTAAATATTAGCGTTACAAGATCATTGGTCTGACAATCAAGCCCAGAGAAAGCAATCTGCGGCAGAATGTTCTGTGATATATGTCACAGAGTACTGTTTTATGATAACTGCACCTTTGATTAGGAAAAGTCTGTCATGAAGTCAGTCATAAATTATGTCTGAGATTGCTAAACTTCAGACTTTACAGTTTTTTTTATTACCGACTTAGTTATATTACCTCAGGCAATCAAACTTAATTGAATGGCAAAATGAAAACAAGGATTTGAAAAAAATTAAAAGCAACCGTATGAGAAATTAAATTTACGTGTGCAAGTGGCTTTGTAAAAAAGCAAAGGTTGCTAATGCTTTTGCAATGAGGCCTCGACATGGACGGCTTGTTAAAAAACAACAAGTTCAAAAACAATTTTTATTCAATATCGCCCTGTTTATATCAGCATTTGATTCGATGTGATTTTAATGAGTATCTTGTTACTGTTTGTATGTACAAAACATCCGAATGTTTTTCTAATACATATGCGACAAAAAAATATGCAAAGTCATACCTTACCCAACCAAACTAAAACTGTTTACAGATAAAGGTCGATGTAGATACAAATATATCTTACAAGAAAATCTGCATGCTCTCATCGTCAAATTAAACCCCACCAAAAATCTCCCCAAATAAAATTTACTGTTCGTAACACAAGAATCTAACACACAAACTTGCTTTCCTACACAATGAAACATACCAAGTCGCCAGGTTTGTGCAATTCAATATATCTGGCAGCAACATTTACATAATAATGGCGGCGTTTACAGGGCCGTTCGTCCTGGTGGTATAAAACAGATGTGAACGGTTGTTTGCTAATAACAATATCATTCCTCTTATCAAGTATCTGTCCTACAATTCTTGTAACTGGTTTTGTAATCGTATGACAATAAAATGAAAAACGCATTATTATTTGCACTACGTTGTTGGGATTTCTTCAAACCTACATTTGAAATCGTTATGGACAATCCGATTAAACACAGTTATAGACATAATGGTCAATGGTAAAATGTAAAATGGAATTATGTTTCTAACATCTATTGAGTATGTCACTAAACACATACACAACAGTTTGAATGCTATGCATTTATGGATGTTTGTAATGTATACACTCCGAATGCATCACATAATTAATTGCGGGATATGTAAACCAAACACTATTGACATGGTGTCATTATAATGATTTCGTTCCAATCAGTAAAATAATTGTGCATAATAAAATGAAGTATATGATGAGGAACCAATGCAAAAAAATTGACAAGTCGTGTTTATGAACCTAATCACACCAATCACGAAAGAAACACGACCAGAATACTTCAATAAACAATGGAATTGGTGTACTATTTACATATGTGACATTTCGTTGATTACTTGTTTATCTTATTCATATCATCGACACTCACGTATGAACTCATTATTTCTGACGATAACACATAATAACCTTACCAACTTGACATATTCTAACTGTCTAAATCGCTAAATGATTAATGCGTCTCAGTATAAATGTTTTATAAACAAATCATAGTAATTTTCATTCAAAATCTGCTTCATAAAGTTTCAAATATCCCATTAATAAACAGTACTATATTGTTAGTAACAAAAGACATTTTCGTTTAAATTACACCTAAACGCAATGGTATTGTCCACGCTAAATCATACCGTAATGATCCTAGATTTTAAATTGCCTATAAGTTTAACATGAATCCCTACATATTTCTTACGCACAAAAGTTGTAATAAAATTAATTCGTATACAGATAGATGCACATATCTTTATCAAATCTTATTTTAAACGTAGGCCAAATTCTTGAGACACTGCACGTGCATCAGGAATACACATCATAAATAAAGTGGGTTGCGCTAAGTGTTATTTGTAAAGCTTTTCTGCAAGTGCAATATCATGCTATAAAACACAGTTACAAGCTTAACTATTTATCTGTTACATTCATGTGTGTGACGTTCATCTGAAATAATGACTCTTCTTGAAAGGAATGTGAAAGGAACAGTAATGAAAGAACCAACTTATATACAAATAAACCATTTTAAATGCTTTTTTTAATATTAATGCTTCCTGTGTATATTTGGAATAAACCATCTTGTAAGGTTAGTCCACTTGATTGTGAGGATTCATAGAGACATGCCTGGTTCTGTAGCTACATGTATGTCTATAATAGGCCAGTTTTGAATAAGGATAAGACTTATTATCCTTGTAAACTTAAACCCACGCACATAATCGTTCTTTTAATGCTTTTCAGTTGCAAAATATAAAATATAGACACATGCATGCAAAAAAGTTCACCAGTATACTTTTTACTTACTATGTAAAATGTGTACATCAATATTTATCATATAAATACCGATTCTTGAATAAGATAGGAAGGGATTGATTTAAAAAAAGTAAATGATATGTATATACGTTTTTTAGTTACCACGCTTAATTTAGATATAACATTTTACAGTACGTTTATGTTGCCCAAGTTATAACCTTTCCGAATCTTAAGCTAAATCGATGTGTCTCAATCGTAGACAGTCGTAGTATTAATATGACAAACAAGTCCATACATATCATCGTCAATAATTAAAAATGTTTTTGGCGTTGTTACAATTTTCACACTTTATCTTGTGCGACTTCTTTGTTTTCAATATTAAAATAAACAAGTCGTACCATACCTATAGTTTCTTTTAGCTGTCGTTCATATTGAACATTTGTTTTAATTGAAATGTTCCCGAATTTCTTCTTCACGTGCAGATAGTGCATGTTTAATGGAAATTATATTTAATACAAGTTTACACGTGAAGATGACGAAAATGCTTGCGATTTATAAGGCTTATAAATATTATCTCAGATATACGTCAATAAGTCAAAACAATATATTCATAATAATACATCGATAGAAGATAATCACTATTTTCCAGCACATACTTTGAATTAGAGAAAAATGTCAAGTGAAACCGATTACGAGGAACCTCCAACTCCAAAGTGATCAACATCTTTCAGCACTAATCCATTTTAACATCCTCAAGCCATGGACTTTATATTTATGTGCTGTTTAAGGTTTCGTTAATACGGATTCAAAACTGCTATCATAATTTAAATATTCAACTGAATTGAGATCTCTCTCTCTCTCTCTCTCTCTCTCTCTCTCTCTCTCTCTCTTTTTTTTCTCTGTATATAATATATATATACATATTATGTTCCAGTAAATCGAATAACGGATACACGCATATTCAGTTTTATTGAATAAAATATTCAAACAACAAACCTTGCCTTCTTAACCTTTGTTAAAAATAATGGCTACATGCACAAGGCGTCAACCTAATTAAAGCATAATCAATCGCTGCTCACCTGTCTGCTGAAGCTTGCTAATTTGTTTGGCTGGGACAATTTTGGCAACTTTTTCGGTAAGATTGGAAAACATAGTCGCTAATCTGACTCAACTGGATAATCAGCAATCTGTTTGGCTTGCTTTGTTACGATCTACGGCAAATGGCACGCTTTCTATAGCATCTGCCAGGTTTTTCACACGTTTTCGCGAAGGTCATTTAGTGTCAAAAGTGAATGCAGTCATGAAATAACTCTTTAAGTTTTAATAGAGCAGTACTCTCCCTTGGCACAAAATTTGATAAAAAAATAATACTAAGGCATATTTAAATGTAAGTGGATTTCTTAATGAAATAAAAAGACCCCGTCTCCTAAAACAACAACAACAACAACAACAACAAAAACAAACCCAAAACAGAACAAAAAAAATAAGAACAAAAACAAACAACGTTCATATAATACTAAATGCAGATTTATTTTACTTTCGATTCATTAAGAATTAAAATATGAAACGAGCACTTTGCCAAACCACATATAATTTACCCCAATAACTCCTTATAATGAAAATTAAAATTTGATAAATAACTAACTTTTTTTAAAGAACACTGTGTGTAAAGAATAAATCACATTTGTGGCAACAGTAAACAATATGAAATGGATTGTGATTATTTGTATTTCAGTGTTCATGGTTTTCAGTCAAATACATACCAAAGTACAGAATCAACATAGATTTTATCATTTAAATTCTTATGATTAGCGCAATTGTTCAAATTCAACCACAAAATATAATTATTTATTTTGACATGTAACAGTACTGTGACACCTGCTGTTAGTAAATCTCTTTGCTTAAAAAAAACTAGCACATTATCGTCAGAAAATCTTTCTTGACTTGCAATCACAATTGAAGAGCCCTTGTCCGCGCTTGCTATTTATCATAGTCATTCAAGAGTCGCTGCGGGCAGAGGTAAAACTTATTTCTGAAATACTTTATGCTCAGAATCCCAGCTCTGACTGCAATTTTGTCATGTCATGTTCATCCCGATTCACAACAACACCTAGGATATTTCTTGCTCTACCTCTACCTTAATTAATAATAGGAATGGGAACAGTAATATTGTCTTCACCTTCCACTTCTTTTAAGTCAGTCCATTTAACCATTTTTCAGCCTCGGTTAGCTAATGCACATGTGCTCTTTTAAGCTGTTTAGTAATGACTTCAAACCGCTTATTTAGGAGTGCAAGGCTCGAGGAAGGATGCATTGTGCTTAAAAAACATGTTGGTGATTGGCTGGTTGCAAGATGTGTTCTGTTAATCAAAAATATTTTACGTTACTTCACAAACTTCCTAAAATGTCTAAAGTTGTTTAACATAAAACGGGGTTATTCAGTAATTACATGAACTCCCTATGGATTTTAGTGAATTCATGAAAGTGAAACAGTGAATTCACGAATTCCCCGAAAGTTTAAGGGATTTAATGAAATCCTTGATTTCATTGGCTAACTGTAACGTAAAGAAATGTATCCCAATAGGATTGCGTGCGGAAAGACAGGCATGTTCTGTTCAACGTTCAGGCTTAAGATTGTTTCTATGTCAATAGGATGTTTTATCTTCTTAAACGTCAATTGAACGTCAATATAAGTCAGATACATTATATCGGAAAATCAAACATCGTATTCTTTTTTGTACTTTTCAGGAATATTTATAACTTGTTAACGTGGCAGTTCACAGTTATAACATGCTGCTCTTGATTACATTAATAAAACGGAATGGCCTGACATCAGACAGCCAACATGCAAGAGTGTCTTAGCTATGGTTATACAAACAAAACTGTTAATTACCCAAAATTAAAATTAAAAAATATCTTGAGCTATCATAAATGCATATGATAATTTGCCAATAATAAATGCAGTGTTGAAGTTTATTTAACATGTTTAATCTGACGTTAAACAAAAATCGAGAAAAAATAACACAACAACTTTAAAAAAATTATAATATGGTTTTTGGGTGTGTTTACATTGTTTATAGGAACTGTAATGACAAATTTATGACAAGGATGTTTACCGTCCTCATTTCCACGCTGGCTTTATAACTACGAGCATGTTTCATTTATACATTTTTTACATCATTAAATACAACATTTAACTTAAACTTTATTCCAAATATGCCATAACGATAAATGATATTAAAGCATTACGTATTAAAAGTCAACTAACCAAAAAGTCGTTTGCATTGTATTTTTATCGCATTTTACCAGATAATAAAAAAGCACTTAGTTGTTAAATTGTTCAAGATATTACCGTTCCTGCATCGGCATTTTTCTTGCCAGTTGGCATATAACTATTTATTATTAGTTTCATAAACAATAGCATTGCTTTAGTCTGGAAGCTTCCTTTGTTAAAAGAGCAAGCAATTTTACTATTTAAATAAGATTGTGTAAAGCCTTTACCAAGAGTTTAATTAAACATTTATCAAAAAATAAAAACAAAAATAAACAATTATATATAAAATATCGCTTCTGTATTTAGTGTTGTGGTAAATGTGCTTTTGCAAAATAAACTTCTATTACATGTTGATGTTTGTGGTTAATGTTGGTATATTTAGTATAAGTAGCTTAGACTCATCGGGCACAGGTACATGTGAGTAGTCGCTATGGATTTAAGATCATTTGAATTAATTTTGCTAAACAAAATATTCAGAAGGATACACAATTTTCATCGTTTAATTTTATGAAACATAATCTCCCTTCTGATTTTCCAAACCTAAAGACAACACAGTTAATTAAAACAACACCATGCCCATAAATCCTCAAGGAAAGCGAGATATTATTTAATTACATTAGTCATTCAAAATTAACAAAGTTTGCTGTATTTACCAAATTTTCAAAGCTAAAGATTTAAAGGACTGTGTCCTAGTCGGTTAAAAGTTTTGTTTATGACAAATGGGTTATATTGTAAACGCATTCGAACTTAATCTCAAACATAATGAAGAACAAATAAATCACTGATGCGTAGTAATGTTTCTTTTTGTCAACTAGAAATCATCCACACATAAAGTTAATAAAACAAACTAACAAGAAAGGACACGAAATGAAAAGCATTACAGAAAATGTTCAACGTAAATATTTAAATACCACATCAAAATAAATAGATAAAATGACACCGTCATTTCATTTTAATGGCAATTTAGTGTTTTCCGTTCTAAATATTTCAGCTTGTATTGCTTTGAAGCGTGCTTAGACACTCTCCAAGTGTAACTGAATCCTAATTGCAAAGACTACCAGATGAATTATTAATAATTGGTTTAAGCATCAATTTTGAGTTAAAGGCATATACGGTGTCATTTCTATTGACATTTTTACTGCAGTTTACACTCATATGACAAAACTGATCATGTTTGATGTTTAACCAAATATAACAGGATTTGGATAAGCACAAAAGGATTACTTATTATTTCCTTTTATAAAACATTAAAGAAATGTCTAACGTTCTGCATTAAAATAACTATTCAAGCACTCAAGCAGCTGGTAGCAATTCTTATCAAGGTTAATGTCATTTTAATTTACTATGAATTAACAGAAAAGTGAAACAAACATCAATTTAGACTCGTCATCAGGAATAACTGCTGCAATTATTTGGAACATTTCCAGTTATAAAGCCCAGCTGCCTAGCACTATACTTCATACTCCGAGACGAACGAAAGAATAGTTGCTTAGAGCGCATAATAAGTTCACTGGGTCAGTGGCTGGCGGTTTTAGTGTTTTGTCAAAATTGTAGTACTTTTTCGTACAATTAATCTTTATTAAATTGCTTTAATCATGAAAAATGAACATTATATTATATGGATTGGGTACGTTTTGTTTAAATTTTAAGTTAAGATTTCCCCAAAATACATGCTACCGATGCTATTGGTAGAGTAATCGAAGATTTACGCTATGTGACGTCACACACACGCTGCGATAGTCGTGTGAATAGGGAAGAAAAGGGGCCGCGTGAGTACGTTTTCAGAGATTGGGCACAAGCAATCTTGTATCAGTAGTACAACTGTAACAAGGCAACGAGATAATAATAATTGATATTTAAATGCAGCACAGTCTTTAGTTAAAGTTCAAATTTACAATGTGTCTCTTTTCAGTACTGCGTGTCCAGTTCTATATTCCTTTAGTAAATATCAAAACTTGTTTTATTGCCATACAAGGGTGAGCAGGCCTTCTTAAAAAGGTGTTAGACAAACTGTTCTTACATGGTGTTAAAGGTATGGGACAACCACTGCCACAGTCACTTCAGTGTTCTTTTAAAAAGGTACCCCAAACAGACACCATATTATTTCTAACTGAAATACATTGGTGACAGGAAAATCTAAAGTGAATATAACACCTTTACTGCGTCAACAAAAATAATAAATACACAGGAAATTTATGAATAACGAATATGATTACCTAGTAACTTGGTGGTGGTATTTCGAATTAATATTAATATAGGTAAACACAAGAAAACACCATATCCTAACCAGTTTGTCCAATCGTTTTGCGTGTAAGGAATTGACCCCCTTCTCTCTATTTTGTCTGTACAATCTCACTAACTGATTAATTTATATTAATTTAGAACGGTGCTGTACTCGATTCTACTGTCTGGACGTTAAAAATTATTCGAATAATTAGTATTTCAGAAATTATTTACGATACAATGCCAGCCATAGTAAATTAGTCCGTCTACGACTTCACAGCTACCCCACTCCAAAAACTGAGATCGGTACTGTTCAAAATATTTTTCGGAAATTTCCGCAAACACGCGGTTTAGAGGTTTAATATGGCCAACGAACTGGTAAGCGCTCCACAAACTTCGTTTATTTTAAAAACCATTTAAAATTATTTCTTGTAACCATACCTGAGCAATCTTGTGAAGTGCAAACATTAATTATAGGACCCTTTAAATAACATTGTCTTTCCATTTTACTCAAGAACAATAAAGCTTGCAGACGCATCTAGCATAACACGAAAGAAAAAAAAAGTTGCCATTTAGCTACAGTAATCCATCTTATTTTGTTTTGAAAATAATGCGTGGGTTCTTCTTCAAGCAGCAGAGGCCGTTAGATGAACGTGTAACAAGGCAATTTCGTCCCGCATACTAATACGCATACTGTCATAGAAGCAGAGATATGGTAATTCAGATCAGAAAATAATTTACAAAAGTGCCCAAATAAATTCGACAAAGACAACTACTTTTTACTGTATTGGACATAAATGCCCTAGTGTCGAAATCTTTAGGGTTCAGGAATGTACATAGGACTTCTGCTACTTGCTTTCTGCAACAGTGGGTGCAGACATGGTCAGTTTAGGTTGAAATAACTAAAACTGAATCAATGAATATACTATAGACATTAATTATATTAATTAGTTTACCATAAAAAAACATATTCAAACGTACAGTTCAGCATACCAAAATATAAATGCTCGTTAATATGGTGCTTGTGAAGCTTGTGAATGATTTATTCTGAGGCATTTTTGATACATTTTACAACTATATTACTACTACATTAAGGTAAATTATTCACACGCCTCATCATCTTTAAATATTGAATAAAACATTAAAGTAATCGAAACTTACATTTATCAGACTTGATATGTGTGTGATTAAAAGATGACCAAAGTAAAGGTTCTACAAGTGCACTATCTCAAAGGCATCTCCAAGCTTGTATATGGTATATAAAAATAGTGTTATGCTATTCTGATGTATACGTGCTAAGTTATCATCTAACGTGACAAAGATAAACTATTTAAGACATGTACAATTCACACGATATAACTGGGAACAATAAAAAGGCAATTAATATGCATTGTCTCCTATAAAAGTCTTCTTATCTACTATTCTTTATGAGTTAGACAACATCCTTTTGCTCTTAGCTACATCCATATTTGTTTATATCTTTCTGGTAACATGAACTGTGTTCCACGACTAGGCTTAGTTTTAGATCATGGAAAACATCCTAAAAGCGACTTGGATCGAAGAGACAAGTATGTCATTCTTAAGAGGTGTAAGTTATCATTCAATTTAAAGATACATACGACACTATGGCGGTTGAATACGACGTACTGTCTGAAGATTATTCAGTTGCAGAAATTGGTCTAGTAAATGTGGCATTTTTTCATTTAACTGAAATTGTTCATGCCCACATTGTCCGTTACATTAAACCCTCTTAAGTAGCGTATTATATTAATTACACTGCATATAATTAGCCTGTATTGAGAATACTCGACTATTTATGTCAGGTTTCTATCGTCGAATTTTGTAACATACTGCATTGACAAATTGAAATATTCCTTCGACGACACTTACATTAATAGCAAACGTATTTAAGTAAAATGAAAGATATGAATTTGATTATTTCGGATGACAACGGTAATATTTAAGCCAGCAAATTATCTTTATTTAGTAATGAAATGTTATGATTAAAAGATGAAAATACTGTTAAGACTTCATTGTCTTATAATTATGCCTTATGCCATAGTAAATATACCTTTGGTAGCTGATATTTAGTTACACTTTAATTCTCAAAATTAATGCCACAAATTATTAAAACTGTTTATGTACCGTCTGATGAGGCAAACAACAAATACGATTTAACTTTTAAAGTTAGCTTGCAAGTGAGTATAATTCCCAAAACTGGAACAGTAGAAAATCATTATTAACAAACACATAATTCAGGGGTTAATGTCCATTTTGTTTATGGTGATGGAAACATTGGATTTATCTCACACGTACTCCGATTTTATTTGAGTACCTTAACGTGAGTGTTTCAATGGACATAACTGTTAACAAAGAGGTTACATTCAAATTCGCATTTTAATGCTTTTAAAGGTGTTTTAATGATGCTTTATTACTTTCATATGAGGGGAATATATTATAGAATTAAGTGATTTTAATCCAGAAACTTTAATCAATAAAAAAAGTTCTTATTTGGATTCAATGTTGTTTTCTTTTTTTATTGTTTCGTACTATCAGTTTTTCCATTGATTGGCAGTACGTGAGGTAATAGAAAAACACAATAAAATGTATGTGTTTGATAAAGTCTACGAAAGTACATTATTTTCGTTATTTCCATCCAAATCGACAGAAGATAAAAAGTCTGCTATTATCGTTTACTTTGTTCAAAATAAGTTACTTATTATATCTACTCATTCATACAATCATTGACTAATTGATAATTAATTGAATGTCTTCGTTGGTGTGTTTCTGTTTTGGCTTAGCATTACAAAAATAAGGCGAAAAGGGTTTTGAGGGAGGGTTGTATGCACACTTTTAAAAATGTCGCTTGGTCTCATTGCATGATAGTCTTTCAATTAGCACAAATTGTTTTTTATAGTAACGAAGAATCGAAGAATAATATTAAAAGGTTTTCATTAACTATCAAATATCCCGTTACCCGTGTATGAAGTATTAGATTCAAGTACAAACTACAAAATATTTTTCTTACATATTGTCAATACATAAGCGAAATTGTATTTACTTAAACGCATAAAACAATTAAAAACAACAAAAACAAAATACTCCATGTCATATTTGGAAAGGCTAATAAAAGGACAAATGATTCTTACTGAATACGTATATAAAGACGATGCTGTTTCTGTGTTGATAGGTAGCATATAAACGCTGAATACCGTATGCTCCAATAATGTGGCTTATTGACACGAAAAATATGTAATGATAAAATATCGTCAGAACTCATAGCAATATGCGTTGTTTTGAATACACTTCACTACCTTAGACAAACTATGAAAAGTAACAAAAATTGAAAATGGCATTCATATTGACAATTTTGAAACAAAACATTTTACATAAAGAAACACTAAAAGCTAAGTACCAATGACAGAATACGTGTACTTAATAGCGATTCAATATTTCAAAGAAGGGAATTACTAGTTATTAGTACAACTGGGTTTATGGAAGAGGTCACGAAAATATTAAATTAGTCTGAACAGACTTAAACATATTCTCTCTTTTCAAAATGTTCGTAAAATAAAGAATTGGTCACGGATTAAAATCTTATGTCGGGTTTTAGGATTGGACCCAGAAGTTTTCGATCCCGAGTCCATAACTTTTAACTTTTGACTAAGAATACTTTATGCATATTATAAATCCTTTCTTCGTGTGTTTATTTATGATCGTTTAAATTGAACAAGATCTTTTTGAAAACTATACGAGTCTAGTGTTTGCTTTTTGAACGCTCCAATCCCAATTCCATAAGCTTAACCTCTTCCTCAAGAACATTTCAAGCATATTACAAGCTATTTTTAGCTATGAGCTATGTTTCGTTGCTAAGAGATAACCTTACTTTGATAACATTCAATCCGAACATCGAAGGACATACCGAGAAGTATTTCTGTCTACTTACCTCAGTATAGATATGTAAGGGCGTATCGACAATCCATGCACATGTATGTTCAAGGTTAAGACATTTTAATGATAAAACAAAATCAACCAAAATCGCTCGTTTTCTGTCATGTTTTTGTAAAAGTTACAAGCACAAAATTAAATATAAAAATACATTGTATAAATTAAATTATAAAAAAGAACGTGTTTGGACCAGTATTTTATCAGGGATAAGAAAGTCCGCAGAAAAGACGTTCCCCATGTGCAAATTTCAGTGAGCATTTATAGGCGTCGCGCTCCGTAGATAAGAACTGACAAATCATCATTTACCTCATTTCCTATTTGCTAAAATTGTGATTATCGTACATATGATCTGCAGATGTAAGGAAAATTTTGCTGCACATTTATACGTAAAGTTTTAGACGATGTGTGTGGTATGGACGCAACATGAACCCCTAAGCCATTGACATGCTTACCATTCTTGCTGGGGAATATTAGCGTAAAAAGTTCATTGATCTGACAATCAGGCCCCAGAGAAAACAATTCGCGGCAAAATGTTCTGTGACATATGCCACAGAGTGTTGTTTTATGATAACTGCACCTTTGATTGGGAAATGTCTGTCATGAAATCAGTCATAAATTACGTTTGAGATTGCTAAACCTCAGACTTGACCGTTTTTATTACCGACTTAGTCATATTTCCTCAGGCAATCAAACTTAATTGAATGACAAAATGAAAGCGTTGCATTTGCAAAAAATAAAGGCAACTGTATGAGAAATTAAATTTGTGTCTGCAAGCGGCAATATCTGCATGTGTCTCACATGGTATCAATGCACTGGCAGTGAAACCATAGTATTCGAAATATATCATACGAGTATATACCAATTTCAAACAAATGATTAGTGTGTGTACTATAAAGGTATTCCTTTTGTAAGGATATAATTATAATTCATATAGCAAAGCACATACATATACAGTTATTATAAGTTTAATTCATTGACAATAACTAACAGCATGCTATATTAGACTTTTCTCTCAGAAATTTTATTTTGCATACATATGGTTCAGTAATTGTCGAATATGGTTTATGTTAAAATCCGTTTATACATCCAGCTTATAGCCAAGAAGGCTTTGTAAAAGCACAATAGGTTGCTTATGCTTTTGCAATGAGGCCCCAACAAAAACGACGCAATAAAACAGGTTTATAAACAATTTTATTCAAAATCAAATTTTTATACCAGCATTTGATTTGATGTGGTTTTTAATAAGATGTTGTTACTTTGTGGAAGTGCAAAAAACATCCGAATGTTTTTCTTATACATATGCGATAAAAATATCTGTGAAGTCATACCTTACCAATCCAAAGTAAAACCAATATCTTGCAAGAAAATCTGCATGTATGAAATCTCCAAAAATATAATTTACTGTTCGTAAGACAATAATGTAACAAAGAAACCTACTTTCATACACAATTAGACATACCAAGTCGCCAGGTTTGTGTAATTCAATACATCTGGTAACATTTTTTATATATTGATGTCGGCCTTTACTGGAGCGTTCTTTCTGGTGATATAAACCAGATGTGTACGGTTGTTTGCTTATATCAATATTGTTTCTCTTATCAAGTATCTGTCCTATAATTCTTGTAACTTGTATTTGGAATCGTATTGGAATATAATGAAAAACATATTAACATTCGCATTACGATGTTGGGATTTCTTCAAACCAACATACAAGATCGTTATGGACACATATAAGACACAGCTATAAACATAATGGTCAACGTTGCAGAATGTAAACTATAAAATGGAATTATTTTCCTAACATCCTCTGAGTCTGTTCCTAACATTCACTGAAAATGTCATAAAAACGTACACAACTGGAATGCTATGTATTTGTTGATGTTTTTAATATATTCCCTATGAATGCCTCAGTCAATTAATTACGGGAAATTTAAACTAAATAACAATGACATTATCATGATTTATGTGTCTCAATATACACATTTCATTACCAAATCATATGAAGTAAATTTAATTCAAAATGTGTTTTATAAAGTTTTAAATATCACATAAATTAACATCACTATATTGTTTTTAACATCAATTTATATATTTTCGTTTAAACTATACCGAAACGCAATGGTATTGTTGTCGGTTTATCATACCGTATTGATCCTAGATTTGCAATTGCCTCTGAGTTTTACTTGAGTCCTTACATGGTATACAGATAGATATACATATCTTTATCAAATCTTATTTGAAATATAGGCAAAAATTATTAAACCACTGCAAGTGCATCATGAAAGCACATCATAGATAAAGCGGGTAGTGCTTAATGTAAAATATAAAGCTTTTTTGCAAGTACAATATCGTGCTATGAAACACAGTAACAAGCTGAACTATTTATCTTTTACATTCATGTGTATGACGATCATCTGAAATAATGACTCTTCGTGAAAGGAACATGAAATGAACATTAATGAAAGAACCAACAAAAAGTGCATTTTAAATTCTTCATTCTAAATATTATTGCTTCATGTGTGTATTTGGAATAAACCATCTTGTAATGTAAGGTCATGTGATTGTGGGGATTCATCGAAACATGCCTCGTTCTGTAGCTACAAGTACGTCTATAATATAAATACGAAAAAGGCATATTTTCCTTGTAAACTTAAACTCAGGCATA
Organism: Sinonovacula constricta; assembly: GCA_007844125.1. Classification (NCBI taxonomy): domain Eukaryota; kingdom Metazoa; phylum Mollusca; class Bivalvia; order Cardiida; family Solecurtidae; genus Sinonovacula; species Sinonovacula constricta. The sequence continues at coordinate 50,350,820 of CM017559.1, read as the reverse complement.
TAGTTGTCCGCAAAATCAAGCTTATAAGGATTTTCAGTTGCAATATTTAAATAATGCAAATGCATGCAAGAAAGTACACCGGTGTAAACTTATACGTGCTGATTAATAGAACAATGATAAGACAAGCAACACTTTCACTTTTGGGTGTGTATGTTTGTCTCTCCATATCAAATGTGTACATCTTCTTGATCAATGTTTCACCTTTAATATTAATGTGTGAATAATACTGACAAAGCATGTTTGCATATATCCAAAGCAGTAACTAGCGTGCAAATGTTCCAAAATTGAGTTATTGCGGAATGTCAAGGACTAAATGCAGTACTGCGAACTCTCTTTCGCATGATGCCACATGACATACATCGATCATTCAGTTAAAAAAAACGAACGAAACAACTACTTAAATACAAAAAGGTTTAAAAAAGTGATCACATATATATATACATACATATATATAATACAAAATGTTTATAAAAGCGATACATATATATATATTTTTAGAGCTTATGAGCCCGCTTTTTATTTCAGTCATTACCTATATCAGGCTAAGTCAACTCGAAAACCTTCCAACATTATGTCAGACATACGATTTTTATATATTGCCATGTACTGATTATGAGTTCGAGTATAAAAAATGTTTTCATGTAACTAAATTTGAATTTTAAACACATATTTCTCCCGGAGTGATAAAGAGAGATAGGGTTGTCCATTTATTTAACGTAAATTTAAAAAAAAAGCACTATAACGGTGAAAAGAACCCCCCTCCCACAGATATATATATATACATATATATATACGGATGAGGTAAATATCTGTTCAGCTTAAAACAGAAAACAGAAATTACATTACTATATCATTATACATTTACAGTTTTAACGACATGCTTTAATTACAACGCATGCGTAACATCTATTTTAGATGAATTGGATATAATTATATCCTTTCTAGTTTTGAAATATGGCTTCTCCGACATGTGCCGATTAATATCATATACATTTGACAACCTTTATTAAGTAGCTTGAGCAATATATTTTGAGTAGTATACACTATTTATAGGTTAACTTAAATAAAGGGGTGGATAGATTCTGAAGATGTTCGATACACCGTCTTAAAAAGAGCTGCATAAGGCCCATTGTGTATGCCTTAATATTTACGTTTCGTCATCTTACCGCTACAATACCATATATACTGGAAGAGGATGTCAAATATCCATAAGCTCCAAGCTTCGGACGTAAGCTTACATTGGCACATTACATGGATATAGACAGAATAAAGAACGTGTGCTTGGGGACGCTTTAGATACATACAAGGTATCAAAACAAGCTAATAAGTACAACCCTTCTATATGTGAATGAGATTTACAACTCCACAACTGAATACCCGTTTTTGGTAGATGGTAATTCTCAAACAGCAAGCTGAATCTCTTGCATAGGTTTCCAGTATGACTTTCGTCGTTTATCTCAGTTTAACCGACTTTCACAATAGTTCGTCTAACATCTGCATGTTTTACAACCATTTAACAATGAAGTGTTGCAATTTAAAACAACATGTAATACTGAGAAAACCTTTTTTTGTAAAGGTCAAAAGCGACGGTTGCTTTTGTTAAATTTTGGCACCCTACCAGTTCGTTCCTGTTTTCTTGAACTAGCTCTAAGGTGATTTTTTGTTTATGGAAATGTTGATAAAATTAAAACTGTATTTATGATAATTGAATAAACAGTAAGAAAATGTGTATTGTTTATCTTTGTTTTTGGACATAATAATTTCTGCTAGTTCGCTAAATAGAAGGAAAATATATCTTGAATATGACTTTTTCAAACTTCATGCATTGCGTTTTTTTAAAGCGAGAAAAGGTGACCTATTTATGGAATTATTTTTTGCTGAACATTTTTTGGCATGGCTAAAAGATGTATTGACATTCCTGGATGCGGTTAGGTGCAAATAGGACATTCTGACTATCTTATCTTATATTTCGATAAAACGGAATAACATGATACATTGTATATTCTCAATAGTTATTTCATACGGCAAACAAAACATACAAGTAATGTAAATATATGGTATAAACCGTTGATTGGTGTGGTTTATAAGGATTTGATGTTAGTCTTTGCTGTTCAAAGAACGTGAAGTTTGAAAGACCAACCATCGTTAATTTTCATTATTAAAACATGTGTAGATATTTCTTTTTATAACTTAGCAAAACAACGAGATTGTTAGAGAAATTCGTCAATGCAACAATATTCGTTTAGTTCAGCTTAAATAAACATTTAATTAAAATTAAATATTTATTGACAAACGTTGAAAAGGCCACAGAGATTTAATTATACCGAAAACCTTCATTACCTGTAAATGAAATCTTCACATAAATTAAACAAAAAAGTTTATCCGCGATCTTCCAAAAAAAGTTATTATCAATCTTTTAGAAGGATAATGCAATGCCGATTAGACTTAACTCCTAAACATTTGTGACAGCAGTTTTGCTGGCAGACAGTTTTGCTTTCTGAGTTAAAACAGAAGCACTGAGCAAAAAGCTAGCCGTCTGGGGTTAAATTACAGTACGGGAGAAAGACTTAAAGTGAGGAGTCCTTCCATTTGACCTGCGGTGGTTCTACCCAGATTTTTGTCGTCCGTTTTTTATTCACACAAACAGTTCGACGACGTTATAATGGTTATCATATTGCCGCAGTGGTGTATATATATATATATAACAAAACAAATCAAAAAAGGAATATACGTTTCAACCCAGTTTAAATCTCTATATTTATTTTCGTTTGGAAGAATGTTCTTTCAGCTAATAAAAGTAATATACATATAAACGATGAACTTTTTATAGTTCAATGAGTGTACGCAGTTAGTTACATGATATTCATCTTTTAAAACAGGTACGTGGTCAATACATTCTGCAATTTCCCATGTTCGTTTAGGCTTTTTAATTGTCCTTTGTTCAAGTGAAGTATGTGAATAAAAAGCTTGACTCTTTTATTCTATTATAACTATACATAAAATGATCTGTTTTTTTTAGATCTTATTTGAAAATCTTTACTATAATTATGCTGATTTGTTATATTTTGTCAAGACAAGACCGGAAATAAAACAAGATTTACAAAATGTTGTTGTGAGATAGTTATATAACGTCTACATGTAAACAAGCACATACTCTGGCACTTTTCGCTTAGTTCGAAGGTATTCGACGTATGTGACGTAAATAAAAAAATATACAGTCAGGATGGGACTTACAGATTATACATGCCATTTTAATGCTGCTCAGTCAATACGATGATAATTCTTATACTTATGATGCTTTCTAGTTTTATTACAATATTTTAAAACGTATATGGATAGGTGTATCTGGTTTATTCTATAGAGTTAGTAAAACTTGGTTGTTGTAATATTACAAAGAACTACTACAAATACATGTCATAAAGAAGGTGAGTAACAATACATTTTGGCATGTACATTTTCTTCGCTGTGACTCGTTTTAGCTTGCAATACGAATGTAATCTTTCCATGTTTCTTTTTCTATTTTGTAGTAATATACTTTAGTGATTATGATGATCAGGCGCCCGACTTGTGCATGGAAGGAGAGGTAGGGGTGGATGTAATATAGCCATTTAGCGCTACACAGCATTGATACACTGTTAGTGTCTATCTGATTGATCCTTTCAGTCTTTGATAATCTGATAGTTAAGCGCTCAACCAAAGCTTATCCGGCGATGTTGTCATTCGGCATATGTATTAATACGCGATTAGTTCCATTTGATTGGTACTTTCATTTCTTTGAAGCAGTTTTTCCTATTATGCGTTATTAATTTTACTTTATTTATCTTTGTTCTGTTTTTATATACTTTATTGTTTGTAAAAATGCTCTAATACTACCAAAGCAATTTTAAACTCAGTAACAAAGAAGCGTTATTTTCTGGGTTCATGTACCTTTGTTTTTTTGGTTTATCTTCCTTATATTATTTTGAAAGTTGCGTGAGAAACTATGACGGATTTTGTTTGTAACAACTAAATGAGGATCCACGTATAATTGCACATCATCGAACTTTAAGAAAATAAAACATATTTATTAGTTATATTTTACACTATACTTTCATTTGGCAATAAGTTATACAACTATTTAAATGTTAGAAGCTCGCTGTATTTACTCGACATTAAAACGTTCAATGGGCTTGTTGAAACAGTTTTAGAGTTCTGTACACACCTTGCAAGCTTTTTCTTTGTAATAAATGTTCTTTGATTTGTATTATAGTGGCATTTGTCCAACTCCAAGAGCAGTTACCCAGGAAAATATAGTTATCAAGACATGCGCTACTAGAAAATTCGTTAACACAACCATAATTTGGGCACAAGAAGATTCCTCTTGTCGTATTATGTAAAACTAATGTTGAAAAAAGAAGCATCTAGTGCTTATTTAAAAAAACAACAACTACTAATCATAATTATACTTTTCATAATAATTTTCTTATGTTATCACTATGAGACCATTATTACCAAACGCAGCTTTTGCAATACCAAAATGGCCATATAATACACTTGATTTAAAAGGCAACACTATAATTATTACACTCTATTGTTAAATAAATTAAAAAGTAGTATTTAGCTTATTCCACAACAGGATATGTTTAATCTTGTAAATAACATACTTATTGTTAAGCCTTTTTATAATAACGGTGTAATTGTTTTTTGTGATAAGTGTTTTTATTAACATTTTGACTATGCTCAATAAAGATAAACTGCACACATACACATACACGTTGGCTCGTACGCACATACACCCATGTACACACACATGCACACACGTACACGTACACATATACGTACATTGTACACACCTACTCACACAAACACAGATACACGCTCACACATACGTGAACAAATACCCTTATAGGCACACACACTCGCACGCGCGCACACACACACACATACGTACACACATTAACATGTACTATACCAATCCAAAGGAGACAGAAACAACCACGTTTCACATATCGTGGATCTTATTTTTTCTATGTGATTTTTATTACGGCTCTGGAAGAATAACTACATATTTAAATTTCAAATAGCGCCAGACAAGGGCAAATGTAAAATTGACAAAACGGAGACGAGACATTGCACAATTAGAGAAAATAACCAGCAGTTAACACCTCAGATCGGTCTGTCGACAAAAAGAACGAGGGCTTTAATCAGTTTACACAGCGCTTCAACCTTGCACTTCCTCATCTTTTTTCAAGGACAAACACAGAAAATACAAATATCTGACAAAAGTGAGAAAACCGCATGTAACAATAGGCACTTGAAACGGAATTAATTAGTTGAACAAGTATCATCGGGTACTTTAAAAGCAATGCTTGTTCTTAACTGTCAAACGCACTGAAGTACATGTAAACCATTGTAATTTCAAGACTTTATGCAGTTTACTGTTTTTCCTAGTTGCGTATGATTCTTGTTATTATTGATCATTTGTCCATAGGTTTTACTTATTATTTAAATTACATTTATTGAAAAACATAAAGCTATATATAACATATTATTAAATATTTGGCTTATAAGCGTTAAGAAATTGCATCCTATATCTTACTACGATAGTGTCAAGTTTAGACAATGCAAGATGTCGACGGGGTTATAACTATGATTTAATTTTGATGGCTCTTAGCTTTCATCATCTTTCCTTTTTACTTCTCCAACACTGCTTCTGTATTGGGATACATATAGATATTTTATCTTAGCACATTAAAATCTGGTACCTTTGAGCGGCGTGAATGCGTTGTTCATTAACAACATAATACTTGGATATCATTTTGCTTTGTTTGATTTCTTCTCAACGTAAGTTACTTAACAGTATGCAAAATAAACTCACCCTGTTATTTAATGATCGGAATCAGGAAGGATATATTAAGGAATGCATGCTATAAACAAATAAACACACGTCTGATGATACGCTAATTATAAATGGTCGTAGTAGTCACTGACATGGACCCGTACCGATATCTGATATCCTCAGCTCATTCAGGCTCAAGAAACTTTGAAGTGTCAAAACCTGCAAAGTGTTAAATGTTTTTCCCTAAACGTTCGTTTATATTACACAGTTTTCTTTACAACATGATGGCATATTTACGTTCATATTTGCGCAAAAACGGAAAGATTAAAGATCCACAGGAGCCAACAAATGAATAAAAAGGAGACACTCCGTCCAAGCTAAATGGTGTAATTTTAATATATTGGCTGGCATAATCGTCGTATCTGACTTCTCTTATGGCAGGAGAAACAGACGTTTGCTATTTAGCCAAGTAATCTATTTTATAATCTTTGGCCATAACATGTGGTTGCTGCCGTATGTAGTCTAAGAACAGCATGTAAGAACCGCAAAATATTCTTGACCCGCATACAAATAGACATGCAGTGATCTCAGTGAAAAAGCAACAACTTAATTTAACATCTAAATTCTAAGAAAACGACTTTGATAATTCGATGTTCATTATCGCATGCATTTTCAAGAAGCATTGTAGCGTGAACATATCAGCCACAAATGCTGGTAACGTTCAGTCATAAGGAAACCTCTGCAGAGAAATGGACTGTTACTTAGGGTAAACAAGCCGTACTCAAGCCGTACCGTTTTCATTTAAAGTAGTATCCAAAAATAGCTGAACAAATTGTTGTCATGCCTATTAAGTTGAAAATGTATTCTTCCAGGCTAATGATAATCATCTGAAAAAACCTACTCAAACATTACTAAACACCGATCAAGGTATACGCTTTTTTCCAGTGCACCTGCGATGATTTAGTTTTTTTCCCATAGAAGCCCGTAGGCATCTGTTTTGTTTTGCTCTGTTTTAATTCTGTTGAACCACACTTCCTTGTTTTATGTAATATTAACAGGACTCACAAACAATAATAAATGCACACAGTTTTCAAAATATTGATCCTCACTCAAATTCTTTACACAAATACGTTTTAAATGTTAACCTTTTAAAACGGCTTACCTAGTTTCTTAGAGGCATAGTCATTGAATTTCAAATACTTTGGCCAAATTGAACGCCCATATGAGCTATCACAAAACTATATAAAACGTCTGTATAAGTATAATGTTCGTTTACCAAAATGTAAATATAATCCCGTTGTATTGAAGAAGAATCAACATAAAATGTTTACTTCGGACGGGTTTGGACTCTCTGTAATTCTAGTTAAATGTAGTATTACATTTGTAACCTGTCATTTAGAATGGTACTTCTTATGTCAAAAACGCCGAACAATTGTTTAATACTGTTTATATTCTTACCTGATAAAAAAATTAAATTTATAAGTAAAAAATGAATGCCTTACTGACACTGTGCTGACGTTCATTGTGTGATGCGAAATGTCTACAGTAAAGTGTCTCCATTCTGTCTAGACTAAAAGGGACGCATTAAAAAAGTACATTCTGCAAAATAACATTACCAGCAGTTTGCTGAACTATTAAAATAAGAATGTAACCGTCTTGAAAGGATAAAGTTTTACTTCCTATTTTATCATTTAAACAACTTATAGACTAAATCGATGCATATTTCGACAATGTACTTTTATTATACTTATTCAAACCTCGCGCTCTAATACGTATTCAAGTCTAGTTCAATCTGTTTACAATGCTTCAAACTTGACGTGATTTAATATTTTGATACATTATTCGTGGGGCGCCGGTGGCCAAGTGATTTGAGTCACTGCCTTATAACGCCTCAGCCGCTCATCGCGTGGGTTCGAGTCTCGGTCGGGGAGAGAACTTTCATTTTGGGAGAATTCCAGTGCATAGGTCTGTGACCTTGTTCAGCTAATAATTGCCTGGAATATGACCATGATTGTGTCAGTGCGATGTAACAACGAAGTTTCTTTGGACAAATTATGGGGAATTATATACGGTAGTCATCAGACTATACTCACGAACGGAATGCGGTATTATGTGTTAAACATAACATTATGTAATGGATTTACTTGTCAATAATGTTTAAAGTCAGATAGCTGTGTATATGTCTAGACAAAGTTAAAAATGACAGTCTAACATAAACACGGTTCTAGACAAACTGATATGGCAGGACATTAATAAGACGAATAACCATTACCTTCAGCATAGCAGAATATAAAATTGTTTTCACAATTTTCCGGATTGATAAAATTGGCTATCATACATATTTTACTATAATTCTGTCTGATTAGGATGTTCTGTTTACCCGAACTCTGTTTCCATTCCACGATTGCTAAAAATATATGCGTTAAATGTTAAATTCGCGAAGTATTAATTATTGTTACCTGTTCAATTCTAAAAGGAACAAGACAAATAGGTGCAAAAAATTGGAATTAAAAGTTTCCTAACCTAAGAGTTTTAATATAAAATATCTACTTTGTGTATCATTGCAGCAGTTACAAATTGTATAATTGATAAAGTACCTTATAAAAACTTATCATAATATATGCATTTCAATCTAGAAAGCTAAACAACAGCGCTATAGGCGATAATATGTAACCGGCATTGACCATTTCAATACTCTATTATGGAAGACGGCAAGAACTTGTACTAAATTAAAAATATGGCAAGAATAGTCTTGAAAACCTTTTTTCTATACTCATGTTTATATTAATGGTTTCATAATAATGGTGTGTATCTACATTTCAAATTCAGCATTGAACAAAACTTATATAACTAATATGACAGGGAAAATAAACCTTTACACTGGTATCTGTACTCTTTTGAAAAGAGTTTATTTAAATGCCATTTAAACAGCTACACGACTTTCTAGAGGTGGTATTGAGAACATATACCTACCAAATGTATTTAAGTGTATTTCATATGTATCTTGACGAAGCAGAGAATGCATTCACTACATTTACTAATGTTTGCCAACGATTGGGGGTTATTTGTTGATGGCAAAACTAAGACATTATACGAACGCATTTACCTCCCACAACACACATTGGCCATGCCTTGAACGCCCAGATTAAAACAGAAACTTATAAATTACACTACTCGAATAAAAAAATCAAGTTGCTATTTAATGTATCATGCTTGATTATAATATGAGGAGCATATTGTATGACCTATAAAGCGTTTTTTGTATGTTTTTGGGGATGCTGGCGTCTTGCTGAATGTCGATTCCATCGTTTATATGTATAATAAAATGTTTCTCTGTCTGATTTGCTATCTTAAACAACTTTAGTAAAATAATTTTACAAGTACGCAAATGCCAATGTTTTCTTTTGGCATTATTATAACCCCTTTACAGTCTGCCAGCGGAGCGGATGAACTGTCATTGTGTAATAATTAATATCAAGCAATTACCGGCTTTTCCAAGTAATTCCAATTCCACGATCGTCAATAGCTGAGTCATCTGTAAACAATTTGTTATTTCTTTATCCCGTATAAATCCCCGTGTCAATAAAATCTATCCAAATATAGTTCATATTTCCGTTTTCCTACAAGTAGTCAATAAATGTTTAGTACGTGTTATGGTAATTAAAAATATTTAATACTGAAGAGTATTCAGTTTAAACACTGCTGTTATAAAGAATCACATTCATATGTTTCGAGTGATAGTTTTACTTTAGCCAGAAAAATATATAACATTAATTGTATTTACATGTACAGGTACAGATAAATGACATATTTATATGTCAATTGATATAAACACAGAATATGAACTAGAACCTGCTTTGTCGGAAGAACACCTTTCGCGTCGACCCAACTAGCAGCTGTACACATACCATCACCATGATAACGAGTTATGTGACGATATAAACCTTCCTCACGTTTAATAATGCTGTAGATCTACAAGAAGTATGGACGTAGTTATACATACCAATGTTGCAATCTGTATTGCCTGTTGCTTTTATCGATATGAAGAAAATTATTACAAACGATACGCCAGGTCGAAAAATTAGATTTTAAGCGATGTGAAATGAATCGTTGTAAAAGCGATATGAAAAGGATTGTTTACTTACATGTACATGTAGCTGAACTTTTGTCTGGAATATTGATTGTTGACCTTTCAATAATAAAATAATTATACAAAGTGAACAAAATGCTTTCTCTTTTGCTCTTTACCTATTTTCTTATCATTGCAGCTAAGAGTAAACTTGCAGAATCGTCAGCATATACATTTGCTTTGTCAAAGCATCCATAGTGTGGTATGTATTAAATCTTTTAATGCTTGAAACAGCCAACATCAAACAAAGGAAAAAGACAACGCCTCAGTTTTAATCTAATACAACTTGACACACACACAACACATGCACAAACACACACACACACACGCACACACACACACACACACACACACACACACCACACGCACGCACACAAGCACGCACACACATACTCACACACATACAACAAACACACAAACACACACACAAACACACACACAACACACGCACGCACACAAGCACACACACAAACACACACACAAGCACACACACACGCATACACACCCAAACACGCACAACACACGCACGCCAACAAGCACACACAAAAGCACACACACAAACACACACACACACACAAACACACACACACAACACACGCACGCACACATGCACAGACACACACACACAAAACACAAACACAAACACACGCACACACACAACACACGCACACACACAAGCAGACACACACAAACAACCACACACACACACACAAACACACGCATACACACAAACACAAACACACACACACAACACACGCACGCACACAAGCACACGTATTTCTATCAAAGACTGGTCAACAATGCATTTAAACTCTTTTTTGCGTCATATCAACAACATTGCTTGAAGGACATAGATAGCTTTTAGTCTAGATGCTTCTATCCAGTTTTTTCTTGCAAATATAAACTAATTCAGCTATTTTTGAGGACATTTTCCATTATATACCAAGAGAAAGGTATTTGCTTGATTGAATATTACATAATAAATCGTAATCACACTGTATTTTTAATCGATGCGATATAATGCCATGACTCTGCATAGTACATGTATGTAATATAAACTATGAACAGACGCAGGCAAACCTTGCAAGTTATTATACAAGCACCATTAGTAACATATGTGCGCCTCTGTACATGCATACATTGTATGGTGTATGTACGATAGTAATGATTTCACTCCATTTATTGGTTTATGTTCCCAAGGGGAATACCTTAGTTGATATCACTGCTTTAAAAGATTTACCTCACGGAACGCACGTTGCTTACGGCTGACTAAAACTCAAAACATCGGAATGCAATTATTTAGCCATATGACTTACGAAAAAGTTGCTAATGTTTGTTGTTTGATGTGAAGAGAAGTATTGTTCGAATTTGATTAAAAAATTCAACTCGCTGCGTGTCTTAAATGACATGCAATTGGAATATAAGAATAGACATCAAAACGCATTGTGTTTAATCAAGCCGTGGTATTGCATTATTATTTTTCCATTTTTAATACGAACTACGAAAAGAAAAATGAATACAACAACTTATTTTAATTTGTTAAACGTGTTGGGGTGAGTTTAGGAACGGACCTCCTGTTATATAAACATGCAATTAGTCTTCATGCCTCCAAAGATCTCAAATTGTCCAAAGTAGATGACCAACTGTCGTTGAGATGTATAATATCTGCAGGAATATGATAAGGCAGCATGGGTTATTAAGTATAATATACTTAATATTAGAAGTATATTATACTTCACCTAGTAGTCAAATATAAACCATACATTTATCAAACCTATTTGGCAACAACTGGCAACAAAGGAATAAGTAGATAAGTACAATGGCAATCGAATAGTAAACAACAACGTTGCCAAAATATGTAATTATTCACTTAATAACAGTACTTACATTCACATTTATAAAGTGTTCCTTTCTTTGATACACTTAATGACATGCATGTAACAAAATTTATCATTGCTATAATTGGTAGATCTAGTTTCTGAATATTATTATGCACTTACTGACAAATATTGTGTACCAAACTCGGTTTCATATATCATGTATTGCTTCTGATGTTGTTCTTAAAATATAGAAATAAGAAAATTTTATTCCATGCTTGAACAACTCTGGTATACTTGTGGAAATCTGGTTTAAGTCATACAGCAGAATACTTAATATAATAATAAATACGCACCCCATTAACCTTTATTTCCACACTAATAACAAAAAGCAAGATTGATAAGGGCGATTATATTTGGGTGTTTTGTTAAAAGTACCAGAATTATACCTTTTGTCTTAAATTAAAACTTTATAAAGCGACTGGTGTATGGTACTGTATTGTACGTGTGACTAGTACGTAACGAGTTTAATGCAAATAATAACACTAACGTATGTGTAACTTACCAGAGCATTTCAGGAGAAAAGAAAAGAAAATCTCTAATGACTGTGCATTGATACATACAAGATCCAATTAATGATCTTGTTATGATTAAAAAAAGTGATGCCATTTAAAACAAAAGTATAAAATATTCTAATATAAAGAGAATAAGTCAATAATTGTAAAAAATATATATGATGGAAATGAAATGAAAATGATAACAGCAGAGCAAAAGAAAAACAATTAAATATAATAAAATAAGAAATAGTTTACCTGAATATATAATTAATCAGACGCTATTCCGCTGATAAACGCACTGTGTAATCCCCAAACGGGCAATAAATGTATTCTGAAATTGCCTAACCTACAAGTTGCACGACTGTAAAGAAAAAGAAATAAAATAAGGTTTTTGATAATAAACTGTTTTCAATTAGTCTCAACGCTGGTTCAGCCGTTGTGTTATTTAAATATCAATGCGAATTGACTGTAAAAGGATACATTGCAAGTACAGCGGTCACTGAAATATTTTCGGGTTGTAACCATCAAACTAATAGTCATTGTTAAGGAGGAGGTTCATAAGTCTGATGTCTCAAAATTCCATGTCAGATATTCAGCTCTTGAAATATCAGCATATGCCATTTTATGTTACGTAATAGGCATTATAAATGATCTGAACAGTTAAAATACATAAGGGTTAAGTATTGTCAACATCAACCGCCAAAACTTAAATGAGTCTGTCCTATATTTGCATACACCACAAAGATACGCCAAATTCATATATATTGTAAAATGACCCGTTACCTTGCTTATTAAAATCAGCAAAAGTATATTATGTATTAAATTATCTTCATTATATTAATCACAAAATGTCCCTTTTTCCTGACACTTAATCTGAAGTGTATTTTTTCCCACTTTTCTCTCATAAAAAGGAACAATAACACATGTTGAAGGTGACTCGTGCAACAAATTTGCTAAAAAGAGAAAGTTAGTGACAGACTTCGGACAATATGAAATATGGAGTAGGAAAATGTTAAATGCTACTAAATTAATTAAGTTCACTTACATATTTGGAATTTTCATTAGCTTGGTGCTGACCTTTGTGCAGGAATGTATTGAACGTGCTATTATTTATTTATTTTCCACTTATTTTTTATTTAGAAACATACTGGTTTACAAGCAGCAATAACTTATACGTGTATGCATTTAGTCACACTTTAAGAATCCATAAATAAAGTTTGTTGTTAGCCTATTACTTTTATAACACATATATGAGTTGTTGCAACATGCGTTTAGTGTAATTGTGATGTGCCTAATCTTTAAATAACGGAAAACAGCAAGCATTGATAATAGTTTAAAACAAATATTTGCTTTAGCTGAAGTGCGAATGACTTTTGAATTTCTTCCTATAAATATGTCATATTTCTAAACGACTTATTTATATTATAAATGTGGACAAGTAAATCAAAGTCCATATATATATTTATTGTTTTCCGTGTCTGACGCTAATCTCAAAATGTGTAAAGATTCTGTCGTAATTTCTAATTTCAACTAGATGCGATTCAATTATTGACTTTATAAAATGGGACAGGTGCACGCTTGCAAATTTGACGTTTCATGTGTGTACAACATCACATCTTCTTTACACTGGTATACAATCAAAATGCAACCAGGTGTTTTAAATATATTTAACCCTGTTACCTGTACATTCATATTTAAATGCTCAGAATAACACTGTTCCCCTGTGATCAGTATTGACCACTGTGACCAGTAGGTTACATAATATATGGCTTGGTATGGTTGAGTGTATGAGAATGTTCTTTTAAGGGTGAGTGAAATTCATGAACGTAATGTGTGTTTGTACTAGTTATAGTTTAAATACTGGAGTCATGATTTAAATATATTCATTCTATGCTATACCTTTACAGAGTGTACAGACTATATCAAATTACTAAAGAAACATATTATATTAGTTTCTTATACCCGTTTTAACGGTAGTAATTAAGACATCTCCATTTCGACTGGTAAGACCTTTTCTTTTATTGTATTGTATTAGTAGCAATGATGATGTACTGTTTGAATGGTTTATATATTTGAAATATTGTTTATATGTTTGAAATATATATGACGTGATAAGTTGAATTAGTATGAATTGTTGAAATGGTATTGCCAATTCTATAATTAATATTCTTGTATTTTTATTTATGTAAACTATTTATTCTATTACAGGTTTCATTAGAACCTTTTCAATAAATATAGTGATCGACCTACATGTGTCAACTTTTATTGGAAACCCCACTTATAAAAAGAAAAAAATAGAGAATTCCAATATAGTTTTGTTTTTGTTGGTGAGATACATCTCAGCGACCAGTTATGACCATTATAGCGACGTTCAATTGTTTTAGTAGAGGATGGCCCCAGACAAATATCTATAACACCGGCACATCACTTGTCAGATGCACGATCTTCGTATGTTAAATCCTTCGCGCGAACGCCAGGAGGCTAAACAGTCAGAGTTACAAACCGGCGGCTCTACCACTACGCAACGGACACCAAGATAGTACGCTGTTCTGGAATGACGACGAATGATAATATTTTTTACGTAATCATAAGATTGAAGTTATGTCAATGCCATCGTTGAGTATTGTAAAATTCATAAGTAAACTTCTTATTATAGTGTATAGTGAGAAATACAAAATTAACTGTATATATTACATACACTTATCACGTCGTCTGTTAAAACGACGCCATGGGAAAAAATAAATAACTAATAAATCATTATACTACAGGAACATAAATGTGCGTCATCACAGTCTATAACCATGTTTAAGCGACAGGGGTCAGTACCAGACTGCTTGCCACATATGGATCCCGCGAGACTTCTCCAATAAGATGGGCACATCAAGGATGAAGACTAAAACAATTCCTATTTCACCGACCAGAAATGTTTGTCTATAGTTCCATGCGAAAAAGTAAAAGAAAAACCAAAAAACACGAAGTTATTTCAAATGTAAATAGCCGGCAATTGTAAATTTGATGTTTGTTAAATCTTATTAAAACATCTTACTTTGCTTATTGACTGATGGCAAGCTTACGGTCAGGATAATATTAATCATTGTGCATAAAACGGGTATACAATTATGATGTTTTATTTTACAAGGAATATTAACAAAATTGTTACACAGAGCTTACTTGTAACAAGAACGACAGTGAACTCATTTTACAATAAATACATGATGGTTTGTTGACGAGGGTTTCGACGCTTTATAACATCCCCATCTATTGTATTCGTTATTTTGAAAGCAGTAATGTATGTGGTCATAACACTACGTTAATATCCATGTGACTTAAGTAAATATTTTCTAACGCCCACATCAACATGTTTAATCTTACAGTTATATGTATATTTACTCTTTTTCTGCCTCTGATTCACAAACAACAGCCGTATTGGGCTGCGTGTTATTTTAACCTCATCATCTCCAACTAAATGCTGAACACGTTCTGTTTTCTACTGAATAAGAATATATGACAAAGTCCTATGAGCACTGCAACATATACACAAACTTGAAAATGCTCAGGACAAAGGTATCCACATTCAATACAAATATAAAAGAACATATCTGGGATGAGTCATTTAACAAATAGTTTTAACCCGACAGTTACCCCCTTGGAACGGTCAGTCGGCAATATGGACCGACTGGGGTGCTTAAACCGGTTTAACAGAGCTCAAACCCCGCATTTCTTGATAGGTTTCTAAAATGCAACCAAAAGAAAACCGATCTATTTGAATAAAAAATTACAAACCGTTGACGTTTTCTTTGATAAGTCATAACGAAAGTTTTTATGAT
This sequence comes from Sinonovacula constricta, assembly GCA_007844125.1. Classification (NCBI taxonomy): domain Eukaryota; kingdom Metazoa; phylum Mollusca; class Bivalvia; order Cardiida; family Solecurtidae; genus Sinonovacula; species Sinonovacula constricta. The sequence goes on along the minus strand of CM017559.1, from coordinate 50,334,672 downwards.
GCTTTGCAAATAGACTTATACACGTTCTTTACTTTTTCAGTTTAAGGATAAAAGGCTAAAAAACTCAATTTAAAACGCATGCCTAAACGTTATAATTAAATTAACAATTATTTTTTAAAAATGTAAAATGCCAATTTATAAAATGCATTTTGTTTATATATATGTTATGAACATGCATTTTGACGATTTGTATGTGATTCTTGTATAACATAGTATGCCGAAATTCTTTGCTTCTTAAACTTGTAAGCAAATGGTGAAAACAAAGTCACAGTTGTTGCTTGCTTATGATGAAAGTTGTCGTACAAATGATTAAGCCCCTCAATAAAATGTTTTGACGTAATGTATTTTCCCTGAAGACCATTACGGAAAGACGTTGCTTGTTCCTATAAAAGCAAAAACGCAATCTTTCACAATTGCCTGTGCCTTTCGAAGCCATTTGAGCTACAAATGAATGTAAAGCAAACAATGGCTTATCTAATCATTTCCATAATAATTCTTACCATAAACCGTTTTAAGTAAGTTGATATTGAAACACTTACTAATCAGAAACTTACATTTATATTCAGGAACGTAAGTGGATATAAAGCCTATTAAGTATTAAAACGGACACTTACTCGTGGTGAAATAATTTGGGTCAACCGAAAACACCATTATATAGTTAAGACTCAGCCTAAAGATAGGATAATACCCATGTCCTGAAGGAAACAGACATTCGTACAAGCAGTTGCAGGAAAGGTTAATGGATAATATGCAAACGCATTTATATGTATTTCATGTTAGATGGCTGATCGGAGATTGGTAAAGTATGTCCTGCCTTTTAACGATACGCAACACGAAACCAAGAATTTAAATACAGTATCCAGAATTTTGCAGTATGAATTATTCATGAACATTCGTAACTAACGTTATCTTTTTTGTATTGTACCGACTCTGCTCTATGTTTTATATTTTTCAGGGCTATTTCTTTACAAAACTTCTAGGAATCCGAATGATCTCAATATTTTTCACAAACAAATAATAAAGAATAAAGAAATTAATTAGAAATTTAGAAGAAAAAAAAACCCCACACAACACAAAACCTTTTTATATGAACACAAATTAAGTAATGTATTCCTTTTACGTGTGCTATATTTTCAATTTCTTTCATGGAGACTTTCTTATTTTTATGAATCCTATTCCATATTAAATATGTACGTTTATCCATACAAAGACACACGCTCATTCGTAATAGCTTTAGACTATTGACTTAAAACAAATACAACTGTGATATCTAAATAATGGAAAATCGATAACAACATCAAATGTATTGAAAAAAATGACACTGTTAAACTCAAATGCAATATATTTGTTTATTGGTTTAATCGTTCCTTCAGCATTTTTTATATTTTCCGACTTTAGATATTTACAGCACTTACCCGTATTGATACAGGTTTAATTGGTTGTCACACCAGCGAACTTGTAATAGGTAGACACTTCAGAACACGGAGCGTGTTTCTATAAGGAAAACTTTATATTCATCGACATGACTTGTAGTTAAATATTACATTCCTTCACCGTTAGAACTAGTACAACGCTTTCGACCTTATTTCGTTGTATCCGCTACCCTAATGCCAGTCGTAAAACCCACTGTTAAAATACATCGTCTTTCTAATATTTTTTCGGCATAAAAAATACAAGCAAGACATTGTCACATACTCATTTGCGAGGCTAGCAAAACCATTTTCTTTCTGCATGGTACACAGGTAATCCACAGCACAGAAACTATTCTTCCAAGTATTTTATAAGTCAGTTAACAAAACTGAAATGCTGCATTAAACGTTGCCTTAATTAAACCTAATAATACTAAATATCGGTATTATAATGTTTTAAAAATACATTTAATAATACTACAAAATTTAATGTTTATTTTAGTGGAAATAGTGAATTTAATTTAACAATTACAAGGTGGCTCACAAAGTACCTTGACATTAAACCAACATTGTAAACCTGCATACTCTTTCTTAATCTTCCGCCCCAACAAAACTCTACGCTATTGCTATTTTTCCATGACTATAAATGCCTATGTTATTTTTTTTCTAGAAACGCGCTCCCGTTCGCGCGCATTAGCTGCGAAATGATATGCATGTTTTCATGCCTACATGTAAACTTATCACCTTTATGTCACGGATGATTGATGGCACTTTTTGCAATGACAGAATTGTTTTCTGTAATGTTTAGTCGATTCTTTCCCCGGAAAATTGTTGAAGACAATATGATTAACAATAAAATATTTCAGAGTAGATCAGAGAAGATCCGAGTGATAGCAAAATACTTTAATTACTTTCTTATTACATGACTCATTTACGTGTACAAACGATGCGAAGTCCATGGATATGAAGGCATTCGGTAAGATAATAATATATATTTAAGCAATTGCCACTCGAAATATTTACAACAAATATTGCGTTTGACGACTCTACCATGTGTTTTGTCGTTGAAGTAGAAGTAATTGCCTGCTCTGTTCTAGATATTTACATTAAAAATGCAATACGCTGAATGCATATGCTGTTATCAATTATATTCAATCTAGCAAACAGTTCATATCGAGAGGCAAGTGCCATTTAATGTAACCGAAACATGTTACATGGAGTATTTTTGCAAAAGGCAGTTGTGAACCACATATTCAGATGGATGTATATATACACATTTTTACATTACGAAGTCAAAGTCACAATATTGGTTATAATAAGTGTAGCTCTAGGATACATCACACACAAAAACAAAGATTCACATATATTTTGATCTTCATTTTAAGTTGATGTTTCGATTATTATTAACTGATAATAAGGTTATAAAACATTTACATAAAGATAATGGTAGACCGTCGGCTTGCGGATCGGGACAAACCCCGGCCGGGTCAAAACAAAAACTTTAAAGTTGGTAGTAGTGGCTTCCCACCTAACGATAGGGGCTAAGGGGACAGCATTACGCCTGATTCGTCGTTGTCAGTATAATGGACCGGCCGGGTTCAGTCCCTGGGCACAAAGTACAAAGTACCTTGACATTAAACCAACATTGTAAACCTGCATATTCTTTCTTAATCTTCCGCCCCAACAAAACTCTACGCTATTACTATTTTTCCATGACTATAAATGCCTATGTTATTTTTTTTCTAGAAACGCGCTCCCGTTCGCGCGCATTAGCTGTGAAATGATATGCATGTTTTCATGCCTACATGTAAACTTATCACCTTTATGTCACGGATGATTGATGGCACTTTTTGCAATGACAGAATTGTTTTCTGTAATGTTTAGTTTTGTTGAAGACAATATGATTAACAATACAATATTTCAGAGTAGATCAGAGCAGATCCGAGTGATAGCAAAATACTTTAATTACTTTCTTATTACATGACTCATTTACGTGTACAAACGAGATATGAGATAATAATATATATTTAAGCAATTGCCACTCGTAATATTTACAACAAATATTGCGTTTGACGACTCTACCATGTTTTTGTCGTTGAAGTAGAAGTAATTGCCTGCTCTGTTCTAGATATTTACATTAAAATGCAATACGCTGAATGCATATGCTGTTATCAATTATATTAAATCTAACAAACAGTTCATATCGAGAGGCAATTGCCATTTAATGTAACCGAAACATGTTAAATGGAGTATTTTTGCAAAAAGCAGTTGTGAACCACATATTCAGATGGATGTATATATATACATTTTTACATTACGAAGTCCAAGTCACAATATTGGTTATAATAAATGTAGCTCTAGGATACGTCACACACAAAAACAAAGATTCACCTATATTTTGATCTTCATTTTAAGTAGATGTTTCGATTATTATTAACTGATAATAAGGTTATAAAACATTTACATAAAGATAATGGTAGACCGTCGGCTTGCGGATCGGGACAAACCCCGGCCGGGTCAAACCAAAGACTTTAAAGTTGGTAGTAGTGGCTTCCCTCCTAACGATAGGGGCTAAGGGGACAGCATTACGCCTGATTCGTCGTTGTTAGTATAATGGACCGGCCGGGTTCAGTCCCTGGGCACCTCATAACTGCTCCTGTGCTATAATGATAGAATGTCGCTGCACAGTATCGGCAAAAATGCCGGCAAATCACATCCCATTCCATAAAGATAAAGGCTTACGTGTAACGTTGTAAGCGTGAACAGGTAAAAACAGTTATAATTACACATGAATGCTTAATCGGTCGTAATAAGCATAACTAGTATTTAACTGGCCAAACAGTGGTAAAAATCATTTTCGTGTCTCTTCTAGATGCATAACTTGTCATAATCATACTTGTATGCATGGCGAGTATCGTTTGTAAACATTATGCATAGACCACTAGTCACCAAATGAAGTCGGACACACTAACAAAGCATACAGTCGTGAAAATGTATATTATTGTCGGCCAGTTTACTTTTAATCCTATTCCATTACTCTTATTTACGCTCGTTTTGTATTTTAAAAGATTATTAATAAATGTTAGGATATTTTTATTTCAAGTATCGTAAGAACTTATAGCAGTATGCGTTGTTTTGAATGTCTTTCTCTACCATACACAAACTATGAAAAGTAACAATAATATATATTGAAAGTGGCATTCATTTTTTTTTTCAATTTTTACACAGAATCATTTTACATAAAGAAACGTTAAAAGCTTAATATCAGTGACTGAATACATGTACGTAATTTGCAATTCAATATTATTAAAGAAGGGAATTGCTATTTAGTACAGCTGGGTGTATGGAAGAGTCCATTACTTTAAACTTTTGACTAAGACTAGTTTATGCATATTATAAATCCTTTCTTCGTGTGTTTATTTATCATCATCCAAATCGAACAAGATCTGTTTGAAAAATATACGGGTCTAGAGTTTGAATTTTGAACGCCCCAATCCCAATTTCATAAGCTTAACCTTTTCCCAAAGAACATTTCATGCATATTGCAAGCTATATTTGGCTATGAGCTATTTTTCGTTACTAAGAGACAATCTAACAACGCATACATTCGTAAAAATGTATATATCTTATTCTATTACTCTTATTTACTCTCGTTATGTATTTTAGAAGATTATTAATGAATGTAAGGATATTTTTATTATAAGTATCATCAGAATTCATAGCAATATGCGTTGTTTTGAATGTACTTCTCTACCTTAAACACATACATAAATTGTTTATATCGTACCAATGACCAGCAAATATAAAGTAAATTTTGCTGCACAGTTATACTTAGAGTTTAAGATGATGTGTGTGGTATTAACGCAATATGAACCCACAAGCCATTGACATGCTTACAATTCTTGCTGGTGAATATTAGCGTTACAAGTTCATTTATTTGACAACCAGGCCCCAGAGAAAGCAATCTGTGGCAGCATGTTCTGTAACTTATGCCACCGAGTGCTGTTTTATGATAACTGCACCTTTGACTTTGAAATGGCTGTCATGAAATCAGTCATAAATTACGTTTGAGATTGTTAAACCTCAGACTTGACCGTTTTTATTACCGACTTAGTCATATTACCCCAGGCAATCAAACCTTATTTGTATGACAAAATGAAAGCGTTGCATTTGCAAAAATTAAAAGCAACTGTATGAGAAATTGAATTTGTGTCTGCAAGCGGCAATATCTGCATGTGTCTCACATGGTATTAATGCACTGGCGGTAAAACAATAGTATTCGAAGTATAACATATATACCATTTTCATACAAATGATTTGTGTATGCACTATAGACATATTCCTTTTGTAAGGAAATAATTATAATTCATATAGCAAAGCACATACATAAAAAGTTATTACAAGTTTAATTTAATGACAATAACAAACAGCATGCTCTATAAGACGTTTTTCTCGGAAATGTTATTTTGCATACATATGATTAAGTAATTGTCGAATATGGTTTATGAAAAAATCCGTTTGTACATTCAGCTTATAGCCAAGACCGTTTTGTAAAAACACATTAGGTTGCTTATGCTTTTGCAATGAGCCCTCGACAAAGACGGCGCATTGAAAACAATACGTTCATAAACAATTCTCAGTTAATGTTACCTTGTTTATACCAGCATTTGTTTCGATGTGATTTTTCATGAGGATGTTGTTACTGTTTGTAGGCGCAAAGCATTCAAATGCTTTTCTTATAAATATGCGATAAAATATATATCTCTGAATTCATACCTTACCAAACCAAGCTAAAACCATTAAGAGCGAAAGGTCGATGTAGATACAAGTATATGTTACAAGAAAATCAACTTGTTCTCAATGTCAACCTAACCTATGTACTCTCGAAAAATGAAATTTACTGTTCGTAACACAATAATCTAACACACACCTACTTTCCTACACAATAAGACATACCAGGTCGCCATGTTTGTTCAATTCAATATATCTGGCAGCAAAATTTATATATTGATGGCGGCTTTTACTTGGACTTCCTTCCTAGTAGCATAAAACAGATGTGAACGGCTGTTTGCTAATACCAATATTGTTCCTCTTATCAAATATCTATCCGACAATTCTTGTAACATGTATTTGGAATCGTATGACAATATAATAAAAAATTAATATGCACTAAGTTGTTTTTATTTCTTCAAACCTACATTCGAAATCGTTATGGTCAATCCGATTAAAAACAATTTTAAACATAATGTTCAACGTTGTAGAATGTAAACTATAAAATGGAATTATTTTCTGAACATCCTCTGAGTCTGTTCCTACTATTCACTGAGTATGTCGCTTAAACGTCAGAACTGTTTGAATGCTATTATTTGTAGATGTATTAATGCATTCCCTCCGAATGCCTCAATCAATTAATTACGGAAATTTAAACTTAATACCAATGACATGTTGCCATTATATTGATTTCGTCTCAATCACAAGAATAACTGTGTAAAAATATAACGAAATAAATGATGATGAATACATGCAACAAATTGACGATACAGTCGTGTAAATGAACCTGTCAGACAATTCACGAAAATTCACGACAAAAATACACAAGCAGAATACTACAAAAACAACAATGAAATTGGTGTACTATTTGCATGTTTGAAATATCGTTGTTTTCTTATTTTTATTATTCATTCAATCGGCATTAACGTATGAACTGCTTATTATTATATCTGGCGAGAACACTCGATTACCTTACCAAATTGTCATATTATAAATGTCTAAATCACTAAATGATTAATGTGTTTCAACAAACACGTTTTATTTACAAATCATATGGCGTACTTTTACTTCAAAATTCGTTTCACAAAGTTTCAAATATCACATAAATTAACACAACTCTATTGTTATCAGTATTAATATAAAGTTACTTTCGTTTAAATTATACCTAAACGCAATGGTATTATTTTCGGTTAATCATACATTAATGATCCTAGATTTGCAATTGCCTATGAGTTTTACTTGAGTCCTTACATATTTGTTAGGCACAAAAATGTAATATAATTACATGATATACAGATAACTGCACATATTATTATCAAATCTCATTTGAAACGTAGGAAAAAAAATTAGACCACTGAATGGGCATCATGAATGCACATCATAAATAAAGTAGTTTGTGCTTAATATTATTTATAAGGCTTTTTTTGCAAGTGCAATATCGTGCTATGAAACACAGTTACAAGCTGAACTATTTATCTGTTACATTCATGTGTGTGACGTTCATCTGAAATAATGATTCTTCGTGAAAGGAATGTAAAAGCAACATTAATGAAAGATTAATATATATATATATATATATATATATATATATATATATATATATATATATATATATATATATATATATATATATATATATATATATATATATATATATATATATATGTATATATATATATATATTTGTATGTTGTTCGCACACACACACACACACACACACCACACACACGCGCACAAACACACACAGAGACACACACACACAGAGACACACACACACATATATATATATATATATATATATATATATATATATATATATATATATATATATATGTGTGTGTGTGTGTGTGTGTGCGTGTGTGTGTGTGTGTGTGTGTGTGACTGTGTGTGTGTGTGCGAACAAAATACAAATATATATCAAAGTAACAAATATGGCTTAAGAGCCCGCTTTTTATTGCAGTCATTACCCATATCAGGCTAAGTCAACTCAAGAAAACATTACCACATTAAGTCAGGCGCACGAGTTTTCATATGTTGCCTTTTACTGATTTATGAGTTTAAGTATAAAAAAAACTATTTTCGTTTATCTTATTCTGACTTTTAAAGACACATTTCTCCTGGAATGATGACAAGAGAGAGATAGAGAGAGAGAGAGAGAGAGAGAGAGAGAGAGAGAGAGAGAGAGAGAGAGAGAGAGAGAGAGAGAGAGAGAGAGAGAGTTGTTTATTTAATTAACGTAAATTTAGGAAAGTACTATAATAGTGGAAATGGAAAACATATATTTATTAACGAGATAAGGTAAATAACTGTTTAGCTAAAAGCAGAAATTACACAACTATATCATTATACATTTACATTTATAACGACATGCTTTAATTACAACGCATGCGTAACCTCTACATTAGATGAATAAATGGATATAATTATATCCTTTCTAGTTTTGAAATATGGCTTCTCCGACATGTGCCGATATGAGTATAATAAACATTTGACAACCTTTATTTAGTAGCTTGAGCAATATATTTTGAGTAGTCTATACTTTTTTAGAATATAATTGAATAAATGGGTGGATAAGTTATGAAGAATTTCGATACACCGTCTTAAAAAGAGCCGCATAAGCCCTATGATGTATGCCTCAATATTTACGTTCCGCCATTTAACCGCTACGATAACATATAAACTGGAAGAGGAGGTCAAATATCCATAAACTCAATGCCTGCGTCCTTTTTTCGTTGGAGCTTAAGTTTATAACCAAAATATTTTTTAAACGAATGTACGAAGCAGCATTTGATGGCTTTTGTAACGATCGATTAAGACATCGTGGGCTTATGAAGCGGACGTTAGTTTACATTGGCACATTACATGGATATAGACAGAGTAATGAAAGTGTGCTTGGGACGCTTTAGATACATACAAGGTATCAATATAAGCTCATAAGTACAACCCTTACCGGTCTATATGCGACGAACGAGATTTACTTCTCCACTACTGAGTACCCGTCTTTGGTAGATAGCAATTCTCAAACAGCAAGCTGAATCTCTTGCATCGGTTTCCAGCATGACTTTCGTCCTTTTAATCAGTTTTAGCCGGCTTTCACAATAGTTAGTCTAACATCTGCATGTTTTACAACCATTTAACAAAATAAGAATCATTGCAATTCCAAACACCATTTTTATACAGAGAAAACCTTTTTCTCTTGTCAAGGTCAAAAGCGACGGCTGCTTTTGTTAAATTTCGGCACCCTACCAGTTCGTTCCTGTTTGAAGTAGTTCTCATGTGATTTTTGTCCATGGAAATGTTGATAAAGTTAAAACTGTATATATGATAACGATAATTGAATAGACAATAAGGAAATGTGTATCCTTTATCTTTGTTTTAGACAAAATATTTCCTGCTTCTTTATTGGATAGAAGGAAAATATATATGTGATATGACTTTTTTCAAACTACATGTTTTGCGATATTTTAAAGGAGAACAAAAGGTGACCGATTTATGGAATTAATTGGGCATGGCTTAAAAAACTATTGTCATCCCTGGATGCGTTAACGTGCACATAGGCTATTTTGACTATCTTATCTGGCAACAATATCTTGATAAAACGGAAAAGCATGATGCATTGTATATGCGAAAAAGTAATTTCGTACTCTAAACTTAATATAAAAGTAACGCAAATACGTGGTATAAACCGTTGATTGGTGCGGTTTCTGAGGATTTGACGTTAGTTTTGGCTATTTAAAAACGTGAAGTTCGAAAGACCAACCATCGCTTATTTTCATTATTAAACACATTTGTAGATATTCCTTTAAATAACTTAGGAAAAATCGAGATCGTTAGAGAAATGCGTCAATGCGACAATATATGTTTAGTTCAGCGTACATAAACAAATATATGTATTGACATACTTTGAAAAGTCCTGAGAGAAAACTTCCATTACCTGTAAATGAAAGATTCTCATAAATATAAAAAATATATGTTTATCAGGAGATCTTCCAAAGAAAGTTATTAACAATCTTTTAGAAGGATAAAATTGCAATGCCGATTAGACTTAACTCCTAAGTATAATAAACATTTGTGACAGCAGTTTTGCTGGCAGACAGCTTTGCTTTCTGAGTTAAAACAGAAGCACTGAGCATAAAGCTAGCCGTCTGGGATTGAATTACAGTACGGGAGAAAGACTTAAAGTGAGGAGTCCTTCCATTTGACCTGCGGTGGTTCTACCCCGATTTATGTCGGTCGTTTTTTCCACACAAAGAGCCCGAGCTCGTTTTAATGTTTATCATGTTGCCGCTGTTGTATATGTATATATAACAAAAGAAATAAAAAAAGGAATATACTCTCTCTCTCTATATATATATATCTATATAATATCCGTTTGGAAAGCAAGTTCTGTTAGCTATTAAAAGTAATGACTTTTTATCGTTCAATTAGAGGACGCAGTTAGTAACATAATATTCATCCGATCAAACAGGTACGTGGTCAATACAGTCTGCAAATTCTCAGGTTCGTTTCTCCTTTTTAATTGTCCCTTTTAATTGTCCTTTGTTCAAGTGAAGTATGTGAATAAAAAGGCTTAACTCTTTTGTTCTAGTATAACGATACATAAAGTGTTCTGTCGATCTCATTTGAAAACCTTTAGTATGATTATGCTGATACGTTATATTTTGCCAAGACAAGACCAGGAATAAAACAAGATTTACGAAATGTTGTTGTGAGAAAGTTATATAACGTCTACATGTAAACAAGCACATACTCTGGCACAGTTCGGTTTGTACGAAGGTATTCTCCATTAACAACGCTCGTTTTATGCTTCCTTGGTACTTGAAGCCGGTAATAAGGTGCTACCTCAACAGAACAAACGAACACAAGAGTGTTGTATGATCAATTAGTTTCGGGTAATTGCGTATTGTCTTATGACAAATGCATGTTTAATAATCTCGGTTGTGTTCTTGAAGTAATATACTGGGTATTTTTATTGCCTCACATGTAACGTAAATAGAAACATACTGCCAGGATAAGACTTACAGACTATACATGACCTTTTAATGCTACTTAATCAATACGATGTTAATTCTTATACTTATAATGCGTTACAGTTTTGTTGCAATATTTAAAAACTTATATGCATATATTTTTTAACTTTACGTATCTTTGTTCTGTCTTTATATACTTGATTGTTTGTAAAAATGCTCTGATACTATCAAAGCAATGTTAAACACAGTAACAGAGGCTTTTTTCTGTGTTCATGTGCATTGTTATTTGGTTTAACTTCCTTATATTATCTTTAACGTTGCGAGAGCAAATACGACAGATTTTATTTGTAACAACTAAGTGAGGATCAACGTATATTTGCATCTCATCGACCTTTAAGAAAATAAAACATATTTATTAATTTTATAGTTTACACTATACTTTCATTTGGCAAAAAGTAATATCTGTTAAAATGTTAGAAGCTTGCTGTATTTACTCGACATTACAACGTTCAATAGGCTTGTTTGTACAGTTTTAGAGCTCTGTACAAACATTGCAAGCTTTTTAGTAATAATTGTTCTTTGAATTGTATTATCATGGCATTTATCCAACTCCAAGAGCAGTTACCCAGGAAAATATGGTAATCAAGACATGTGCTACTAGAACATTTGTTAACACAACCATAATTTGGGCAACACAACCATAATTTGGGCACAAGTCGATTCCTCTCGTCGTATTATGTGATACTATTATTGAAAAAAGAAGCATCTAGTGCTTACTTAAAACAACAACAAAAAACAAACAAACAAAACACTACTGATCATAATTATACTTTTCCTAATTATTTTCTTTATTATCACTATGAGACCATTATTTTCAAACGTAGCCTTTGCAATAGCAAAATGGCCATATGATACACTTAATTTGAAAGGCAAAACCATAATTATTACACTCTATTCTTAAAATTAATTTGAAAGTAGTATTTAGCTTATTCCATAACAGAATGGGTTTATTCCTGTACATGACATATGTCTGTTATCTTATTATTTTGCCTTTTTAAAATAATGGTGGAATTGTTTTTTTTTTTGCGTTCAGTGTATTTATTAACATTTTGACCATGCTCACCGATGATTAACTTCACACATACACTTACACGCTGGCGCGCACGTACATACGCCCACGTACACAAACATGCACACACATACACGTACAGGTACACATACACACACATACACACGTACATTGTGCACATGTACTCACACATACTTACACATACACACCCACACACACGTGCACACATACACGTACTGGCACACACACTCACACGCGCACACACAAACACACGTACACACATTAACATGTACTATACCAATCCAAAGGAGACAGAAACAACCACGAAATACGTATCACATATCGTGGATCTTATTTTTTCTAGTTCATTATTGTTACGGCTCTGGAAGAATAACTATATTTAAATTTCAACTAGCACCAGACAAGGACCAATGTAAAATTGACAAAATGGAGACGAGACATTGCACAATTAGAGAAAATAACCATCAGTTAAAGCCTCCGAGCGGTCTGTCGGCAAAAGGAACGAGGGCTTTAATCAGTTCACAAAGCGCGTCTACCTTGATCTTGCTAATATTTTCTTCAAAGACAAACACAGAAGATACAAATATCTGACAAAAGTGAGAAAACCGCATGTAACAATAGGCACTTGAATTGGAATTAATAAACTGTATCATCGGGTACTTTAAAAGCAATATATGTTTTTTACTGTCAAACACATCGAAGTACATTTAAATTATTTATAATGGCATTGTAATTTCAAGACTTTATGCAGTTTACAGTTATTCCCTTGTTGCGTGTGATTCTTGTTATTAAAATAGGATCATTTGTCCATAGATTCTACTTTATTCATGATGACAACAATGTTACTTGTGCGGTCGTTAAAAATCTCCCCGTGCATGTAATCTATGTTGTCATTTAATTCATCCTATAAGGATTGTAACGTGTATTTCCTTTGATGGACATTAGACTTTGGTTTCTCAATTCCATCTTCGCATTAAAAGGATGCTACAACCATTTACTCTTCTCTAGTCATTTTCTTTCTTGATTCAAAAAGTTAATTTCATTCACTATTAACGTTTTCTGTAGGTTTTCTAATCGAAATAATACCTATCTCTCTTCTAAACACTATGTGGAAATTATTTTTCAATGACGTCACTGCTTTCGTCATAACTTGTCAAACAAAACGTCAGCGCTTAGACACTTATTCAAATGGATCAATTTTCTTTTCATTCGAGAAACCCACCAGGAAGTGCGAGGTTAGAGCTCTGTAAAACCGGTTTAAGCATCCCAGTCGGTCCATATTGCCGACTGACCGTTCCAAGGGTAACTGTCGGGTTTGCTCTTATTGTTAAATGACTCATCACAGATTTGTTCTCACTTTTACATTTGGCGTGCATGTGGATACTTTGGTCCTGTGTCTTTTTAATTTTTGTATATGTTGCAATGTTCAAATGACTTTGTCTTATTTATTCTTATTAACTTTTTGAATTACATTTATTGAAAAAAAAAACCCCACTATATCTTATATATTATTGAATTAATATCGTGTAAGCGTTAGGTAATTGCATCCTATATCTTACTACGATAGTCTCAAATTTAAACAATACAAAATGTCGTCCGGGTAATAACTTTGATTTAATTTCGATAGCTCTTAGCTTCATTATCTTTCTTTTCTACTACTACAACACTGCTTCTGTATTGTGATACATGTACACATTTTATCTTAGCACATTAAAATCTGGTACCTTTGAGCGGCGTGAATGCGTTGTTCATTAACAACATAATACTTGGATATCATTTTGCTTTGTTTGATTTCTTCTCAACGTAAGTTACTTAACAATATGCAAAATAAACTCACCCTGTTGTTTAATGTTTGGAATCAGGAAGGACATATTAAGGATTGCATGCTGTAAACAAACAACAACACGTCTGATGATACGCTAATAATAAATGGTCGTAGTAGTCACCGACATTGACCCGTACCGTTATCTGATATCATTAGCTTGTTCAGGCCCTATAACCTCTGAAGTGTCAAAACCTGCAAAGGGTTGTATTTTATTCCCTAAATGTTCGTTTATATAACACAGTTTTCATTACAACATTATGACATATTTATCTTCATATTTGCGCAAAATCGGAAAGATCAAAGATAAAAAGGAGCCAACAAAGGAATAAAAAGGAGACACTCAGTCCATGCTAAATGGTGTTATTTAATATATTGGCTGGCATAATCGTCGTATCTGACTTCTCTTATGGCAGGAGAGACAGACGTTTGCTATTTAGTCAAGTAATCTATCTTATAATCTTTGGCCATAACATGTGGTTGCTGCCGTATGTAGTCTAAGTACAGAATGTAACAAAATATTCTTGTCCCGCATACAAATACGCATATAGGGATCTCGGTGAAAAATACCTAATTTCACATTGTTTCTAAAAAAGCGACTTTGATAATTCGTTGTTCGTTATCGCATGCATTTTCAAGATGCATTGTAGCGTGGACTATATCAGCTACAAATGCTCGTAACGTTTAGCCTTTAGGAAACCTCTTCAGAGAAATGAACTGTTACTTAGGGTTAGCAAGCAATACTCAAGCCGTACCGTTTTCATTTAAAGTAGTATCCAATGATAAATGACAAATTGTTGTCCTGCCTATTAAGTTGAAAATGTATTCTTCCATTAGACACGGTAGACCCAACCGTCTCTCTTTCTCTCTCTTTCTCTACCTCTTTTTTACCCCCTCTCTCCATCTCATTTATGTCTAAACTCTATATACCTGCATACTTCTCTTATTTAATTTTAGTATATTTATATTTTCTAAAACTGTAAATTGAAACTGTTATTCGAACGCCTAGTACTTATATTTTCTTGCAAAAGTATACAACCACTGTATTTACATGTTATCTTGTATATTGATCTAAGGAAATGAACATTATGAGATTTGCTTTCGTTTAAATCCTCTCTCTACTTGTATATATATCCTGTATTTGTGTACCGCAAATGTTTTGTAAAATATGAGAATAAATATGTTTAAACTAAAATGTATTCTTCCAGGCTAATGACCATCACCTTAAAAAACCTTCTCAAACATTACCAAAAACCGATCAAGGTATGCGCTATTTTTCAGTGCACATGCGATGATTTTTTTGATTTTTTCCATAGAAGCCCTAAGGAATCTGGTTTGTTTTTGTTCTTTCGTTCTTATCTGTTGAACCACACTAACTTGCTTTGTGTAATATTAACGGAACTCACAAACAATAACATATGCACTTAGTTTTTAAAATATTGATCCGCACTCAAATTCTTTGCACAAAATTAATACGTTTAAAAATTTTATACTTTTAAAACGGCTTACCTAGTTTCTAAAAGGCATGATCATTGAATTTCAATTTCAAATACTTCGCCCAAATCGAACGCCCACATGAGCTATCCCAAATTTTTATAAAACGTCTGTATAAGTATACTGTTTGTTTACCAAAATGTAAATATAAACCCGTTGTATTGAAGAAGAATCACCATAAAATGTTTACTTCGGACGGGTTTGGAATCTCTGAAATTCTAGTTCAATGTATTATTACATTTGTAACCTGTCATTTAGAATGGTACTCCCTATGTCAAAAACGCCGAACAAATGTGCAATACTGTTTATATTCTTACCTAAAATGATGAAAACTAAACTTTATAAGTAAGAAGTGAGTGCCTTACTGGCACAGTGCTGACGTTTATTGTGTGATGCGAACTGTCTACAATAACGTGTCTCCATTCTGTCTAGACTAAAAGGGACGCATTAAAAAAGTACATTCTGAAAATAACATTACGAGCAGTTTCCTGAACTGTTAAAATAAGTATGTAACCGTCGTGAATGGAAAAAAACAAACAAAATTTTACTACCTATTTCATCATTTAAACAACTTATACAATTGATGCATATTTCGACAGTGTCCTTATATTATACTTATTCAAACTTCGCGCTCTAATATGTATGTACGTCTAGCTCAATGTGTATACAAAGCTTCAAACTTGACGTGATTTAATATTTTGATACATTGTAAAGTTATTCGTGGTGCGCCGGTGGCCAAGTGATTTGAGTCTCTGACTTATAACACCTTAGCTGCTCATCGCGTGGGTTCGAGTCTCGGTCGGGGAGAGAACTTTCATTTGGGGAGAATGCCAAGCTCTCTTGCTATGCGCTGGTGGTTTTACCGGGTCATAGGTCTGTGGTCTTATTCAGCTAATTCAGCTAATAATTGCCTGGAAAATGACCATGATTGTGTCAGTGCGGTGTACGACGAAGTTTCTTTGGACAAATCACGGGGAATTATATAGGTAGTCATCAGACTATACTCACGAACGGAATGCGGTATTATGTGTTAAACATTAGTAGTGGATTTACTTGTCAATAATGTTTAAAGTCAGATAAGTGTGTATTTGCCTAGACAAAGTTAAAAAAAATGACAGGCTAACACAAACACGATTCTAGACAAACTGATATGGCAAGACGTTAAAAAGACGAATAACCATTACCTTCAGCATAGCAGAATGTAATATTGTTTTCACCATTTTCTGGATTGATAACATTGGCTATCATACATATTTAACTATACTTCTGTCTGATTAAGATGTTCTGTTTACCCAAACTCTGTTTCTATTCCACTATTGCTAAAAATATATGCGTTAAATGTTAAACTCGCGAAGTATTGATTATTGTTACCTGTTCAATTCTGAAAGGAACCAGACAAATAGCTGCACATTTTCGGAATAAAAAGTTTCATTACCTAAGAGTTTTAATATAAAAATCTCTAATTTGTGTATCTTTGCAGCAGTTACAAATTGTATAATTGATAAAATACTTAATAACAACTGATCGCAATATATGAATTTCAATCTAGAAAGCAAAATAACAGCGTTATAGGCGATATAACTGGCATTAACCATTTCAATGTTTTAATTATGGAAGACGGCAAGTACTTGTAATAAATTAAAAATATGTCAAGAAGTCTTGAAAACCTTTTTTTCTATACTCATGTTTATATTTATCGTTTCATTATAATAGTGTGTATGTACATTTTAAATTCAGCATTGAACCAAACATAACCAATATGACAGGGAAAATAAACCTTTACACTGGTATCTGTATTATACTCTCTTGAAAAGAGTTTATATAAATGCCATTTAAACAGCTACACGATTTATCTAGAGGTGATATTGAGAACATATGCCTACCAAACGTATTTAAGTGTATTTCATATGTATCTTGACGAAGCAGATAATGCATTCACTACATTTACTAATGTGTGCCAACGATGGGGAGTTATTTGTTGATGGCAAAACTAAGACATTATACAAACGCATTTACCTCCCACAACACACATTGATTGGACATGCCTGGAACATCCAGATTAAAACAGTGACTTATAAATTACATTACCCGAATAAACGATTAGGTTGCCTTTTAACGTATCATGTTTGATGATAATATGGGGACATATTGTATGACTTATATAGCGTTTTTAAAGTATGTTTTGGCGATGCTAGCGTCTTGCTGAATGTCCATTTCATCGTTTACATGTATAATAAAATGTTTCTCTGTCTGATTTGTTATCACAAACAACTTAAGTAAAATAATTTTATAAGTACGCAAATGCCAATGTTTTCTTTTGGCCTTATTATAACCCATTTACGGTCTGCCAGCGGAGCGGGTGAACTGTCATTGTTTAATAATTAATATCAAGCAATTACCGCCTTTTCCAAGTAATTCAAATTGCACGATCGTCAATAGCTGAGTCAGTTTGTAAACATTTTGTCATTTCTTTATCCCGAATGCGGCCGTCCTGTAAAACCGCGTGTCAATAAATCTATCCAAATACTTGATATAGTTCATATTTCCGTTTTCCTACAAGTAGTCAATAAATGTTTAATATATATTATGGTATTAAAAATATTTAATACTGAAGAGTATTCAGTTTAAATGCTGCTGTAATAAACAATCACAATCATATGTTTCGAGTGATAGATATGTACAGGTACATATTGACGACATATTCATATGACAATTTATATAAACACAGAATGTGAACTAGAACATGCTTTGTCAGAAGAACACCTGATATGCTCCGCATATGTGTACATCAGATGCTATAAATAGTACAGCAGTTCTTGCCACATGTACACTTTGCTTCAGGATATGGTTTAACAATTTAAACGCTTACCTTGTTTATTGAAGAATGTCCTCGCATCAGGCATCGTTGGGTAAACAAAACACCACTAAATTTGAACATACCATGCTGATTCAAATAACACAGCCATGGCCATGAACGTGGATAATGGTGTTTGTTCAGTAAAACTCTATTTTTCTGTGTTTTCATTCTTATCCTTGATTATCCTTCATCCAAGATGTTAGACATAGTATACTAAGCCATACAAATTGACTTTTTGGGTTTACGTTCTTTTTAAATGTATCACTTATAATATACCAAGTCTAAACGCACCCAAGTTGTGAATGGCGTCCAGTTTACATAAACCCTTGTCCGCTTGTTTACACAGCAAGTGTGCAATTATTTTAACGTTCATACATAATGGTGCTATTCTAATCAAATAATGGGTTGGAGACATATGCATGCAGTGTATTCTGGTACACGTTCATTGTTTCTGTATGTATCTCAATTCATTAGTATTATAAACAGGAATCATTGATGTGCATTTCTGACAAGTACCCGTGAGGGCCGCCATTTTATTAATGCATTTCGGGTAGTTTTAGCTTCAACTGAAACGATGCGTTCGATATTGTGCCCTACAATCTATATCTTTTTAGCGGAAACATGCGTAAATATTAATTGCTTACTCATTAATGGTTTTGTTTATGTTATGAAAGATCAATGACTATTTACCAGCGAGTTTAATCCTTAGAATTCCTTGTGTTTGTATATCCTGTTCACTTGTCAAAACTGTCCCGCTTTAGAAGTTAAAATATTGATAGTGACGTCACGACTATGAGATAGTTTTTCACCCAATGGGTGAATCGCCCACTATTGAGTAGAATCGCTCAATATTTGGGGCGAATCACCCTATGGGTAAATCTGCGAATTGTTTGGTGGGCGATTTCTGGGAAAAGTATAAATATCGGAGCAGATCAGCGTTCGGGGTCGCTCGGCTGCATAAAAATTCTGGCTTAGGTTCATCGGCTGATCTTTTAATTCTAAAACTTGATAAAGTCTGTTTAAACGTTGGTAAAAGGCCCGCATTTTGGTGTTGATTCATTAAAGGTAAACACTGGTTAAGTTTTAATAATCCTATTTCATTATAAGATATTTGATTAGAATTAAATACTTACAGAATTACGTTTTATTTTTAAGAGAAGTTTTAAGCAATCTGTGTATCAAGCATACTGCACTAACTTTATCGTAAGACTGGCTGTTCTGACGCATAACGTTTTTGCTATTACTGACACACAATAGTTTTAAAGCAGACAACTTCTTGGATTATAGATATTTGTTCGTTTATTATTTAAAATGGTAGTAATAAACTTGTTGTTGACTTACTCAGAGTTGTAATTAATCCACCCTTCGTATTTATAAAATCTATAGAGGTTGAGCGACCCGCTTCTTAGTGAAGCGTAACATATTTTGGTGTCAGAAGTGGGATCTAAATAAACATTTTAGATCTAGTGATATGAACCCGCACACGAGTAGAATACGTTTGGCATCTATTTTAAATGGTTGTGAAATATATTTTAACTGAAAGAATCATTTTAATTTGCATTGTCTGGGCAAAGCACTTAAAACGTAAATAAGTTTCTGACTTCGGTGAATGTGCTAGAATACCTTTTTACACATATACACAAACACTACAATGAGCGACACTCAAGTTGACGAAGAAGTGTTCTTTCGGGAGAGCTACCGCAGTGACGTAGACGACGCAGAGTTAGAAGAGGGACCAGAGCGGGCTGCCCATACCGAAGCATGCATATTATCCCAGCGAGGTGATGAGTCGGACGATGATGGTAGTGGCACAGATGATACGATGTTGCCAATGACTGAGATAAAACATATCAGTCAAGCAGTACAAAGTATGACCGGTATATTAAGAGAAGTCGTAACAGAAATCCGGGTATTTCAGCAGAACACTGACAGCCGAAGAAGACAGGTGGCTAACAAGCAAACTGATACTTCGCCAACCCAGCGCATGGATGAAACAAACCAAGTTAAGCGACTGATGGGAGGCAGGCAAGGGGTAGAGATTGTTGACGACAGGGGTCCGAGAAGCTCACGAAACAACAACAACTTAAGCCACACAATGCATGGTGAACGTCGACTTAGATCACCCGCAAGGGATGGCAGTAACATACACAATGGCCGATCGCAGAACCAGGGTTTCACCGATAAAGAAGCCGACGGCGCATCAATGCACACACATCCTGTCCACACAGGCCTGGTGAAAATTCCTCCGTTTACCGGCAAGGAAGAGTGGCCTGTCTGGATCAACAGGTTTGAAACCATTGCGCGGAGATACAACTGGAGCGACGATGTGAAACTGGATTACATGTTGCCTAGGTTAGAAGGCCAAGCAGGTCAGTTTGTCTTCAATCAGCTGCCTGTGGAAGTCCTTGACGACTACAAAGAACTGAAACGGGAGATGAACTGCCGTTTCAGGGTAGTTGAGACAAGTCGTACGTATGCTGTGATGTTCAGTCGACGTAATCAGCGAGCAGGCGAGACTGTTGAAGAATATGCGGCAGAGCTAAAGACACTCTATGACAAAGCACACTCGTACCGAGCGAGATCAGTTCGAGATGAAGACCTTGTACGGCGATTCCTAGACGGCCTAAGGGACGATGATGCACGCTTCGAAGTTGAATACCATAAAGAGCCCCAGTCCATTGACGAAGCTGTTTACTTCGTCGTGAACTACATCCAAACAAGGAAAACAGTAGGAGAGAGGCGCAATGTGAGAAGGTTTATGAGGGACGAGAGCGAACGGGTAGATGGCATCGATTTGAACCGGAGAGTGACAAGCCAGCCCAACAAGACAAACAAAGAATCCGACAGTGAAGGAAGCGTTGATGGACTGGCGCAGAAATCTGGAGATGTAGACATGGTGGCCATTGTTGTTTATGGCAATCGGAGTTTTGCCATGAGTGTCGAGGGGGTAATGATATGCTCCGCATATGTGTACATCAGATGCTATAAATAGTACAGCAGTTCTTGCCACATGTACACTTTGCTTCAGGATATGGTTTAACAATTTAAACGCTTACCTTGTTTATTGAAGAATGTCCTCGCATCAGGCATCGTTGGGTAAACAAAACACCACTAAATTTGAACATACCATGCTGATTCAAATAACACAGCCATGGCCATGAACGTGGATAATGGTGTTTGTTCAGTAAAACTCTATTTTTCTGTGTTTTCATTCTTATCCTTGATTATCCTTCATCCAAGATGTTAGACATAGTATACTAAGCCATACAAATTGACTTTTTGGGTTTACGTTCTTTTTAAATGTATCACTTATAATATACCAAGTCTAAACGCACCCAAGTTGTGAATGGCGTCCAGTTTACATAAACCCTTGTCCGCTTGTTTACACAGCAAGTGTGCAATTATTTTAACGTTCATACATAATGGTGCTATTCTAATCAAATAATGGGTTGGAGACATATGCATGCAGTGTATTCTGGTACACGTTCATTGTTTCTGTTTGTATCTCAATTCATTAGTATTATAAACAGGAATCATTGATGTGCATTTCTGACAAGTACCCGTGAGGGCCGCCATTTTATTAATGCATTTCGGGTAGTTTTAGCTTCAACTGAAACGATGCGTTCGATATTGTGCCCTACAATCTATATCTTTTTAGCGGAAACATGCGTAAATATTAATTGCTTACTCATTAATGGTTTTGTTTATGTTATGAAAGATCAATGACTATTTACCAGCGAGTTTAATCCTTAGAATTCCTTGTGTTTGTATATCCTGTTCACTTGTCAAACCTGTCCCGCTTTAGAAGTTAAAGTATTGATAGTGACGTCACGACTATGAGATAGTTTTTCACCCAATGGGTGAATCGCCCACTATTGAGTAGAATCGCTCAATATTTGGGGCGAATCACCCTATGGGTAAATCTGCGAATTGTTTGGTGGGCGATTTCTGGGAAAAGTATAAATATCGGAGCAGATCAGCGTTCGGGGTCGCTCGGCTGCATACAAATTGTGGCTTAGGTTCATCGGCTGATCCTTTAATTCTAAAACTTGATTAAGTCTGTTTAAACGTTGGTAAAAGGCCCGCATTTTGGTGTTGATTCATTAAAGGTAAACACTGGTTAAGTTTTAATAATCCTATTTCATTATAAGATATTTGATTAGAATTAAATACTTACAGAATTACGTTTTATTTTTAAGAGAAGTTTTAAGCAATCTGTGTATCAAGCATACTGCACTAACTTTATCGTAAGACTGGCTGTTCTGACGCATAACGTTTTTGCTATTACTGACACACAATAGTTTTAAAGCAGACAACTTCTTGAATTATAGATATTTGTTCGTTTATTATTTAAAATGGTAGTAATAAACTTGTTGTTGACTTACTCAGAGTTGTAATTAATCCACCCTTCGTATTTATAAAATCTATAGAGGTTGAGCGACCCGCTTCTTAGTGAAGCGTAACATATTTTGGTGTCAGAAGTGGGATCTAAATAAACATTTTAGATCTAGTGATATGAACCCGCACACGAGTAGAATACGTTTGGCATCTATTTTAAATGGTTGTGAAATATATTTTAACTGAAAGAATCATTTTAATTTGCATTGTCTGGGCAAAGCACTTAAAACGTAAATAAGTTTCTGACTTCGGTGAATGTGCTAGAATACCTTTTTACACATATACACAAACACTACAATGAGCGACACTCAAGTTGACGAAGAAGTGTTCTTTCGGGAGAGCTACCGCAGTGACGTAGACGACGCAGAGTTAGAAGAGGGACCAGAGCGGGCTGCCCATACCGAAGCATGCATATTATCCCAGCGAGGTGATGAGTCGGACGATGATGGTAGTGGCACAGATGATACGATGTTGCCAATGACTGAGATAAAACATATCAGTCAAGCAGTACAAAGTATGGCCGGTATATTAAGAGAAGTCGTAACAGAAATCCGGGTATTTCAGCAGAACACTGACAGCCGAAGAAGACAGGTGGCTAACAAGCAAACTGATACTTCGCCAACCCAGCGCATGGATGAAACAAACCAAGTTAAGCGACTGATGGGAGGCAGGCAAGGGGTAGAGATTGTTGACGACAGGGGTCCGAGAAGCTCACGAAACAACAACAACTTAAGCCACACAATGCATGGTGAACGTCGACTTAGATCACCCGCAAGGGATGGCAGTAACATACACAATGGCCGATCGCAGAACCAGGGTTTCACCGATAAAGAAGCCGACGGCGCATCAATGCACACACATCCTGTCCACACAGGCCTGGTGAAAATTCCTCCGTTTACCGGCAAGGAAGAGTGGCCTGTCTGGATCAACAGGTTTGAAACCATCGCGCGGAGATACAACTGGAGCGACGATGTGGAACTGGATTACATGTTGCCTAGGTTAGAAGGCCAAGCAGGTCAGTTTGTCTTCAATCAGCTGCCTGTGGAAGTCCTTGACGACTACAAAGAACTGAAACGGGAGATGAACTGCCGTTTCAGGGTAGTTGAGGCAAGTCGTACGTATGCTGTGATGTTCAGTCGACGTAATCAGCGAGCAGGCGAGACTGTTGAAGAATATGCGGCAGAGCTAAAGACACTCTATGACAAAGCACACTCGTACCGAGCGAGATCAGTTCGAGATGAAGACCTTGTACGGCGATTCCTAGACGGCCTAAGGGACGATGATGCACGCTTCGAAGTTGAATACCATAAAGAGCCCCAGTCCATTGACGAAGCTGTTTACTTCGTCGTGAACTACATCCAAACAAGGAAAACAGTAGGAGAGAGGCGCAATGTGAGAAGGTTTATGAGGGACGAGAGCGAACGGGTAGATGGCATCGATTTGAACCGGAGAGTGACAAGCCAGCCCAACAAGACAAACAAAGAATCCGACAGTGAAGGAAGCGTTGATGGACTGGCGCAGAAATCTGGAGATGTAGACATGGTGGCCATTGTTGTTTATGGCAATCGGAGTTTTGCCATGAGTGTCGAGGGGGTAATGATATGCTCCGCATATGTGTACATCAGATGCTATAAATAGTACAGCAGTTCTTGCCACATGTACACTTTGCTTCAGGATATGGTGTAACAATTTAAACGCTTACCTTGTTTATTGAAGAATGTCCTCGCATCAGGCATCGTTGGGTAAACAAAACACCACTAAATTTGAACATACCATGCTGATTCAAATAACACAGCCATGGCCATGAACGTGGATAATGGTGTTTGTTCAGTAAAACTCTATTTTTCTGTGTTTTCATTCTTATCCTTGATTATCCTTCATCCAAGATGTTAGACATAGTATACTAAGCCATACAAATTGACTTTTTGGGTTTACGTTCTTTTTAAATGTATCACTTATAATATACCAAGTCTAAACGCACCCAAGTTGTGAATGGCGTCCAGTTTACATAAACCCTTGTCCGCTTGTTTACACAGCAAGTGTGCAATTATTTTAACGTTCATACATAATGGTGCTATTCTAATCAAATAATGGGTTGGAGACATATGCATGCAGTGTATTCTGGTACACGTTCATTGTTTCTGTTTGTATCTCAATTCATTAGTATTATAAACAGGAATCATTGATGTGCATTTCTGACAAGTACCCGTGAGGGCCGCCATTTTATTAATGCATTTTGGGTAGTTTTAGCTTCAACTGAAACGATGCGTTCGATATTGTGCCCTACAATCTATATCTTTTTAGCGGAAACATGCGTAAATATTAATTGCTTACTCATTAATGGTTTTGTTTATGTTATGAAAGATCAATGACTATTTACCAGCAAGTTTAATCCTTAGAATTCCTTGTGTTTGTATATCCTGTTCACTTGTCAAAACTGTCCCGCTTTAGAAGTTAAAGTATTGATAGTGACGTCACGACTATGAGATAGTTTTTCACCCAATAGGTGAATCGCCCACTATTGAGTAGAATCGCTCAATATTTGGGGCGAATCACCCTATGGGTAAATCTGCGAATTGTTTGGTGGGCGATTTCTGGGAAAAGTATAAATATCGGAGCAGATCAGCGTTCGGGGTCGCTCGGCTGCATAAAAATTCTGGCTTAGGTTCATCGGCTGATCTTTTAATTCTAAAACTTGATAAAGTCTGTTTAAACGTTGGTAAAAGGCCCGCATTTTGGTGTTGATTCATTAAAGGTAAACACTGGTTAAGTTTTAATAATCCTATTTCATTATAAGATATTTGATTAGAATTAAATACTTACAGAATTACGTTTTATTTTTAAGAGAAGTTTTAAGCAATCTGTGTATCAAGCATACATCACTAACTTTATCGTAAGACTGGCTGTTCTGACGCATAACGTTTTTGCTATTACTGACACACAATAGTTTTAAAGCAGACAATTTCTTGGATTATAGATATTTGTTCGTTTATTATTTAAAATGGTAGTAATAAACTTGTTGTTGACTTAATCAGAGTTGTAATTAATCCACCCTTCGTATTTATAAAATCTATAGAGGTTGAGCGACCCGCTTCTTAGTGAAGCGTAACATACCTTTGTACGCGTCGACCCAACTAGCAGCTGTACACTGCATACCATCACCATGATAACGAGTTATATGACGACATTAACCTTCCTCACTTTTCATAATGCTCTAGATCTACAAGAAGTATAGACGTAGTTATGCATAACAATGTTGCAATCTGTATTGCCTGTTGCTTTTATCGATATGAAGAAAATTATTACAAACGATACGCTTGGAGCGCGCTTATCAACCTCACAAACAAATCAAAATATACCACAGGTCGGAAAAGTAGATTTTTTAAACGATGGAATGAAATGTAAAAACGATATGAAAAGGATATTTACTTTCATGTAGCTTAACTTTAATCTGGAATGTTGTGTTGTCTGCAGAATCGCCAGCATACACACACACAACACACGCACACACACACACACACACACACACACACACACACACACACACACACACACAACACACGCACGAACGCGCGTGGACACACACACAACACACGCATGCACGTACACACATAAACACACACGCACGCACAAAAGCACACGCATAGCCTGGTCAACAATGTATTAAAACTCTTGTTTTTTTGCGTCATATCAACAACATTGCTTGAAGGACCTAGATGCTTCTATCCAGTTTCTCTTGCAAATATAAACTAATCCAGAATTGCGCCGTTGATGCTGGACCGATGTTTATTCAAAGTTACTTCAGGACGGTTTTTTAAATAAATTCTAGGGCTAGATTATAAAATAAACGAATAATTATATATGCGGACAAAGCAGCTATGTTTGAGGACTTTTTCCATTAGGCTATTCCAGGTGAAAGGTATTTACTTGATTGAATATTACATAATAAAACGCAATCACACTGTATTTTTAATCGATGCGATATAATGCCCGGACTTTGCATAGTACATGTATGTAATATAAACTATGAACAGACGCAAGCAAACCTTGCAAGTTATTATAGAAGCGACATTAGTAACATACGTGCGCCTCTGTGCATGTATACATTGCGTGGTATATGCACGAAAGTAATGCATTCACTCCATTTATTGGTTTATGTTCCCAAGGGGAATACCTTAGTTGATATCACTGCTTTAACAGATTTACCTTACGGAACGCAGGTTGCTTACGGCTGACTAAAACTCCAAACATCGGAATGCAATTATTTAGCCATATGACTTACAAAAAAGTTGTTAATATTTGTTGTTTGATGTGAAGAGAAGTATTGTTCGAATTTAATTTAAAAAAATTCAACTCGCTTCGTGTCTGAGCTCAAAATGTTAAATGACAAGCAATTGGAAGATAAGAATAGACATCAAAACACATTGTGTTTAATCAAGCCGTGCTTTTGCATTATTGGCAGTCAACATATATGGTATATGATATGTTTCCAGTCGACGGTCTTTGGTGATCCTGGGGAGCTTGAGCCACGTGCTCAGTTTCCTGAAACTCCGGTTTAAATGTGGGGGTGAGTTTAGGAACGGGCCTCCTGTTACATAAACATGCAATCAGCCTTCATGCCTCCAGAGATCTCAGGTTGTCCAAAGTAGATGACCAACTGTCGTTGCTGAAAACGCTAGGCTACAAACAAACTATTTTTTCTTTTAAAATGTTACTTGAATTTTAAATTGTGTATACATTTTAATGGCACGCCATTTCGTTTAATATCTGCAGAAATATGATAAGGCACCATGGGTTATTAAGTATATACTTCACCTAGTAGTCAAATATGAACCTTTTATTTATCAGACCTATTTGGCAACAATTGGCAACAAAGGAATAAGTAGATAAGTACAATGGCAATCGAATAGCAAACAACACCGTTGCCAAAATATATAACTATTAACTTAATAACAGTACTTACATTTACATTTCTAAAGTCTTTGTTCCTTTGATACACTTAATGTCATGCATGTTACAAAATTTATCATTGCAATTTTTGGTAGATCTAGTTTCTGAATATTATTATGCACCTACTGACAAAAATTGTGTACTAACCTCGGCTTCATATATCATGGTTCTGATGTTGTTCTTATAACATAGAAATAAGAAAATTTTATTCAATGCATGAACAACTCTGGTTTACTTGAGGAAATGTAGTTTAAGTCATACAACAGAAACTTAATATAATAATAAGAACTCTTCTTATGGTCTAATTGTATGTATTTATTTATAACATCATTGAATGCATCTGTTTAAAATCAAAATATGCACCCCATTAACCTTTATTTCCACAATAAAAGCAAAAAGCAAGATTGATAATTACTTTAGAGGGCGCTTATATTTGGGTGTTTTCTTAAAAGTACCGGAATTATACTTTTCGTCTTTAATAATACTATACAAAGCGACTGGTGTATGTTACTGTATAGTACCTAGTGACGAGTACGTAACGAGTTTAATGCAAATGATAACACAAACGTGCGTGTAACGTACCGGAGCATTTCGGGATAAATAGAAAATAAAATAAAATCTCACTTGACTTTGCACTGATACATACAAGATCCAATTATTGATCGTAATATGATTACAAATAGTGATGTCATTTAAAACAAAAGTATAAAATGTTCTAATTTAAAGGGAATAAGTCAATAATAGTAAACAATTAAAACGATGGAAATGAAATGGAAATGATAACAGCAGAACAAAAGAAAAACAATTAAATATAATAAAATAAGAAATAGATTATCTGAAAATATAAGTAAGCAGACGCTATCCCGATGATATATGCACTGTGTAATCCCAGATAAAGGACAATAGGGTACTCTGAAATTGCCACACCTACAAGTTGCACGACTGTAAAGAAAAAGAAATAAAATGAGGTTTTTAATAATTAAATGTTTTCAATTAGTCTCAACGCTGGTCCAGCCGTTGTGTTACTTTAATAGCAATGCGAGTTGACTGTGAAACGATACATTGCAAGTACAGCGGTCACTGAAATATTATCTGGTTGTAACCATCAAACTAATAGTCATTGTTAAGGAGGAGGTTCATAAGTCTAATGTCTCAAAATTCCATGTCAGATGTACAGCTCTTGAAATATCAGCATACGCCATTTTATGTTACGTAATATCTTATTATATATATCTTATATAAAAGACATTATAAATGATAAGAATAGTTACATTACATAAAGGTTAAGTACTGTCAACATCAACCGCCATAACTTAAATGAGCCTGTCATTTATTTGCATACACCACAAAGATACGACAGATTCAAAAAAATTGCAACAATGACCCATTACCTTGCTTATTAAACTCAGCAAAAGTATATTATGTATTAATTATCTTCATTTTATTATTCACAAAATGTTCCTTTTCCTGACATTAAATCTGAAGTGCTTTTTTCTTTTTTTCTATCATAAAAAGAAATAATAACACATGTTAAAGGTGACTCGTGCAACAATGTTGCTTAAAAAAGAAAGTACGTGACAGACTTCGGACAATGTAAATAAGGAGTAGAAAAAACAAACCCTCAAGCTGTGATTGTTTCGTGTTTTAAATGCTACTAAAAAAATTTAGTTAACTTACATATTTGGCATTTTCATTAGCTTGGTGCTAACCTTTGTGCAGGAATGCATTGAACGTGATATTATTTATTTATTTTCCATTTATGTTTTATTTAGAAAAATACTGGTTTACAAGCAGCAATAACTTATACGTGTATGCATTTAGTCACACTTCAAGAATCCATAAATAAAATTCTAAAAAGACTTTAGAATTTCATTCTGTAAAATTGTCAATTTTTTAAGCAACTTCTTAACACCATAAACATTCACTAGTAAATCAAAGTCAATATTTATTGACTGTTTTGCATATCTGACGCTAGTCTCACAATATGTAAAGTTTCTGTCGTAATTTCTAATTTCAACCCGGTGCGATTCATTTATTGACTTCACCAAATAGAACAGGCGCACGCTTGAGGATTCGATGTTTCATTGATGTACAACATCACACCATTTATACACTGTTATACAATCAAAAACAAAGAATTCCAGTATAGTTTTGTTTTGTTTTTGTTTGTGATATACATCTCAGCGACCAGTATGACCATTATAGAGACGTCCAGCTGTTTTAGTAGCCGAAGACCCCAGACAAATATCTGGATAGAACCAACAGCACACAACATGTCAGATAAAAGATCTTCTTATGTTGGGTCCTTCGGCCCGAACGGGAATGGAACCCAGGCGGTGGGAGGCAAAACATTCAGAGTTAAAAAATCGTCACCTCTAACTCTACGCCACAGACACGCCTTTCAAGATAGTACGCTGTCCTGAAATGACGGCAAATGATGATATTTTTATTTTGGTATTCTTAAGTTTAAGTTTATGTCAATGCTATCGTTGAGTATTGTAAAATCCATAAGTAAATTTCTAATTACAGTGCAAAGGGAGAAATACAAAATTAACTGTATGTATTACATACACTTATCACGTCTGTTTAAACGACGTCATAAGAAAAAATAAAGAACTAATAAATAATTATTCCACAGGAACATAAATGTTCGTCATCACAGTCTATAACCATGTTTAAGCGACAGGGGTCAGTACCAGATTTCCTTGCCACATATGGAACCCGCGGGACTTCTCCAGTAAGTTGGGCACATCAAGAATGAAGACTAAAACAATTCCTATTTCACTGACCTGAAATGTCTGTCTATGGTTCCATGTGAAAAAGTAAAAAAATAAACGATATTATTGCAAATGTAAATATCCGGTAGTTGTAAATTTGATGTTGATTAAATCTAATTAAAATATCTTACTTAGCTTATTGACTGATGGCAAGCTTACGGTCAGGATAATATTAATAATTGTGCATAAAACGGGTATACAATTATGATGTTTTATTTGACCATGAATATTAACACAATTGTTACATAGAGCTTACTTGTAACAAGACCGATAGTGAACTCATTTTACAATATATACATGATGGTTTGTTGACTAGGGTTTCGACGCTTCATAACATCCCCATCTATTGTATTCGTTCTTTTGAAAACAGCAATGTATGTGGTCATAAAACTACGTTAATATCCGTGTGACTTACGCAAATATTTTCTAACGCCCACATCAACATGTTTAATCTTACAGTTACATGTATATTTACTCTTTTTTCGTGCATGTGATTCACCTCAAACAACAGCCGTATTGGGCTGCAGGTTATTTTAACCACATTATCTCCAAATAAATGCTGAACACGTTCTGTTTTCTACTGAATAAGAGTATATGACAAAGTCTTATGAGTACTGCAACATATACACAAATTTGAAAATGCACAGGACAAAGGTAATCACATTCAATCCAAATATAAAAGAACATATCTGGGATGAGTCATTTAACAAATGGTGTTAACCCGGTCAGTCGGCAATATGGACCGACTGGGGTGCTTAAACCTGTTTAACAGAGCTCAAACCCCGCATTTCTTGATAGGTTTCTCAAATGCAAACAATGAAAAGAAAACGGATCTATTTCAATAAAAGCAGTCCAACCGCTGACGTTTTCTTTGATAAGTCATAACGTAAGTTTTTATGATGCTTTGCAAATAGATTTATACACGTTCTTAACTTTTTCAGTTTAAAGATAAAAGGCTCAACAAATTAAAAAGGCTCAATTTAAAACGTATGTCTAAACGTTATAATTAAATTTACAATTATTTTTCAAAAATGAAAAAATGCCAATTTATAAAATGCATTTTGTTTACATACATGTAATGAACATGCATTCTGACGGTTTGTATGTGATTCTTGTATGCCGGAATTCTTTGCTTTTTAATATTGTAAGCAAATGGTGAAATCAAAGTCACAGTTGTTGCTTGCTTATGATGATAGTTGTCTTACAATTGATTAAGCCCTTCAATAAAATGTTTTGACGTAATGTATTTTCCCTGAAGATCATTACGGAAAAACGTTGCTTGTTCCTATAAAAGCAAAAACGCAATCTTTCACAATTGCCTGCGTCTTTCGAAGCCATTTGAGCTACAAATGAATGTAAAGCAAACAATGGCTTATCTCATCATTTCCATAATAATTCTTACCATAAACCGTTTTAAGTAAGTTGGTATTGAAACACTCACTAACAAGAAACTTACATTTATATTCAGGAACGTAAATGGATATAAAGCCTATTAAGTATTAAAACGGACGCTTACTCGTGGTGAAATAATTTGGGTCAACCAAAAACACCATTTTATACTTAAGACTCAGCCTAAAGATAGGATTATACTCATGTCTAGAAGGAAAATGACATTTGTACAAGCAGTTGCAGGAAAGGTTAATGGATAATATGCAAACGCATTTATATGTATTTCATTTTAGATGACTGATCGGAGATTGGTAAAGTATGTCCTGCCTTTTAACGATACGCAACACGAAACCAAGAATTTAAATACAGTATCCAGAATTTTGCAGTATGAATTATTCATGAACATTTGTAACTAACGTTATCTTTTTTGTATTGTATAGACTCTTCTCTATGTTTTATATTGTTCAGGGCTATTTTGCAAAACTTTTAGGAATCGGAATGATCTCAATATTTTTAAAGTTTCACAAACAAATGATAAAGAATAATGAAATTAATCCTTAATTTTAGAAAGGAAACACACACAACACAAAACCTTTTTATATGAACACAAATTAAGTAATATTTCCCTTTACTTGTGCTATTTTTTCTGTTTTTATGGAGACTTTCTTATTTTCATGAATCATATTACATATTAAATATATACGTTTATCCATACAAAGACACAAGCTCATTCGTAATAGCTTTAGACTATTGACTTTAAATTAATGATAATGTGAGATCCAAATAATGGAAAATCGACAACAACATCACGTGTATTAAAAAAAGTGACACTGTTGCAGACAAATGCAACATATTTGTTTGTTTATTGGTTTAATCGTCCCATCAGCACTTTTTCTATTTTCCGACTTTAGATATTTAGAGCTCTTCCCGTATTGATACAGGTTTAATCGGTTGTCACACCAGCGAAGTTGTAATATGTAGACACCTCAGAACACGGAGCGTGTTTCTATAAGGAAAACTTTATATTCATCAACATGAAATCTAGTTAAATATTACATTCCTTCACCGTTAGAACGAGTAGTACGACCCTTTCGACCTTATTTTGTTGTATCCGCTACCGTAATGCCAGTCGTAAAACCCATTGTCAAAATACATTGTCTTTTTAAAACTTTCAACATAATAACTACAAGCAAAACATTGTCACGTACTCATTTGCGAGGCTAGCAAAACCATTTTCTTTCTGCATGGTACAAACGTAATCCACAGCAAAGAAACTATTCTTCCAAATATTAAATAAGTCTGTTAACATAAACTAAATGCTGCATTAAGCGTTGTCTAATAAAACCTAATAAAACTATCTGTATTATAATGTTCGGAAAATACATTTAATAATACTAAAAAAATGAATTAATGTGAATATAATCCAACAATTACAGGGCGGCGCACAATGTACCTTGACGTAAAACCAACACTGTAAACCTGCATATTCTTTCTTCATCTTCATCTTCCGCCCCAACAAAACTCTACGCTATTACTATATTTCCATGACTAAATATGCCTATGCTATTTTTGTTTCTAGAAAAGCGCTCCCGTTCGCGAGCATTAGCTGCGAAATGATATGCATGTTTTCATGTCTACATGTAAACTTATCTCTTTTCTGTCATTTATGATTGATGGCACTTTTGCAACGACATAATTGTTTTCTGTAATTTGTGGTCGATTCCCTACCCAGCAGATAGGAAATGAGAGGAGCAAGACGTTTGAGATTTTGATCAGAAAACAATGAGTGTTAATATTTCACTATCATCTATGATCTTGGAGAAAATTGCTGAAGACGTTATGATTAACAATAAAATACGCTTTTAGATTTCAGAGCAGATCCGAGTGATAGCAAAATAATAAATTTGTTAATACATGATGAATTTACGTGTACAAACGATGCGAACAATAAGTCGAGGGATATGAAGGCATTCGGTGAGATGTTAATACAGATTTTATCTAACTGTATGTGCAATTGCCACTCGTAATATTTACCATAATAATTGCGTTGACGACTCTACCGAGTGTTTTGTCATGAAGTAATTGCCTGCTCTGTTCTAGATATTTACATTAAAAATGCAATACGCTGAATGCATATGCTGTTAACAGTTATTTTAAATCTAATCTAGCGAACAGTTCATATCGAGAGGCAGGTGTCATTTAATGTAACAGCAAAACATGTTAAATTTTAAAATGTTGATTTTAATAAGTTTAGCTCGAGGATACACCAAACACAAAAACAAAGACTCAGATATAATTTTAAAATATCTTCATTTGTATTAGATGTTTTGATTATTATTAACTTAAAATAAGGTTATAAAACAATAACATAAACTTAGAGGGCTACGTGTTAAGTTGTAGGCTTGAACCGGTGAAAATAATAACACTTATTAGAGGCTTAATCAGACTCTTGTCGGACTTAATAATCTTAGCTCATACATAAGCCCTACTTAAACTTTGCAAACAAAGAAGACTGGTCAAACAATTGTGAATACATCATTTTCTTGTCTCTTCTCGATGCAAAACGTGTCATAATCATACTTGATTGCATGTCGAGTATCGTTTGTAAACATTACGCATAGACCACTAATCCATCAAATGAAGTTTTAGTAAACCAATTGCTGTATGTAGTAACTTGTTCGTACTGACGTCGGCGTAGATTTCTGGTGTACCAGATATTGATCCAATAAATGATACTTCTGCAATGAAGTTTAAAATGTCAGTCGGCATATCTTTGACAAAACGTTAGGGTTTTTAAAACAGTGTGAAAGTAAATTTAAATTATATAAATAATCACACGCTTTCCTTGCTACATGTAATAGTATTCATATTATAAGCATGACAAATGATGAGAAACTGATACTTTTATTTGACATGATGACATAGGTAATCTCCGTTGACAATATACTAGAAACAATAAACCAAACAGTACAATCTACATCGAGATGAAAACAACAACCACAGAGTAAAGATAAGTTTCTTGATAGTGAAGCTCGTGGCAGCCACAACAACTTCCGAGGTATACCGGAACAAGACCCAGGGGATACTTGTCTTAATCTGGTCAATTATTTCCTAACCAACACTTGAGGCGTGCGGAGTAAACTCTTCATCGAGCGGACTAATCACCTTGGCCAAACAAACCGCGGTAAGGATCGCCCTATCATTGCTTGTTTCCGAGACTTCCGGGTTGTTGAATTTCATTTCATCTGTCTATAAGCTTAAGATCGTCATTAATCGCGACTATTTATCTGAGATTGTTGACGCTCGATTGAAGTCATTGGCTCAGTATTAACAGGCCGGAGACCTGAACCCAAAACGCACAGTATTGGCTACCCAGCCAAGCTTGTTGGTAAAGGTCAAGTAGTTTGTGATGAGTTCCCGGACCGGAGGCAGGTACTTCAGTCTACAAAGAAACCTGCCTCACCAGTTATCCGGAAGGAACATCCAACCCTCTCTCAAACAGATTCGAGGCCCTAATGGAACAAAACCAGTTTGGTAGTGATACTAAAAGAATATATGACAAAGTCCTATGAGTATTTCAACATATACCAAACTCCGAAAAGGCACAGAACAAAGGTATTTCACATGCGAGCCAAGCGAAAAGAAAGAACAAATTTGTGATGAGTCATTTAAGGAAAAGAGCAAACCCGACAGTTACCGCCTTGGAACTGCAAGTATCTCAGGTGACTTTACAGAAGGTTTACACTGTTACGATGACTATAACAGAATGATGCATGATATGGATAAGCACCGGAGACCAAACTTAAGTCAATCCAGACGAGCAGTAAAAACAACGTTGACAATGAACCATCCCTCTCGAGTCCAACCTTTCAAACACTAGGATGTCGGACTCCTTGGGGATGACTCTAGTAATGACAATTCCTCCACTGTTTACTATCAATCAGAATCCGTCATTGCAAATATTGTTTCCACCAGTGCAGATAGTCCTTTTGCCTCTGAAAATCAAATGAAAGATACAAAATGTGGTGTTAAACCTGTGTGGACTTACAAGAAGGTCTGAATACCCAAGTTTAATACTCACTATTACAAATATGATTTGTTCTTTGTTGCAGAAAACAAACTGAACGACTTAGATGAAATCAATATCGACAACTTCATACAACTCCTTTTTAGTAAAGCTAGACAACAAAAATATATAAGAAAATCTGGCGGTTTGAGTGTATTTATAAAATGAACTGTCCACACATATAGATGTAGAGATGTCATACATAATGAGTACGTCGTCAGGGCAAAACTGTGTCAATGAGGAAAATGTTTTCAGAATGATATAATATTTGGAGCATGCATACGACCTTTTAACTCATGCTTCTTTACAAATGATGAATCTTTCATCTTCAAACAAGATATAGCCAATATGCACCACAAATAAACACATTATATTTGTTGGGTGATTGGACTGCACATACAGCGGAACTTGCTAATTATACAGACTGTGATGACTTTATATATGATATTGTAGACTTTGATACTGAAACCATTCATTATCTAGACAAAAAAAAACTAGCCTTTTATCTTCAAATGTTCCTATTAACAGTCAGTCACCGTACCGCAATGTAAATAAGCATGGCCTAAGGTCGCTAAATATATGTAAAACAACAATTTTATAATAGCTAATTGGAGGTTTGGCATCAGTAGCATGAACTGTACATTAAAAATATATTAAAATCTATCTGTTCTGGATTATGTCATTTGTTCTGTAGAAGCTTTTAAAAAATAAACACGTTCAATATAACTGACACAGACGCCCTCTTATCAGATGGCCATGACATTGCGGAATTTGTGGAATTTACTTTTTGTAAATACATGTTCGATTACCCCACCCAGCTCTTATCTACAATGTGAAGGATCCCTACGTAAATAACAAAGCATAATGGACCCGTTCTGTGGCTGACACATATCGGTACAATATACCAGTTTAACAAATAGATAGACTATTAGAGTATATAAACCAATATGTACAAGTAAACGATTCATAAAAAATTGACCTGTCAAATTGGAGACCAATAACATTGCTGAACATAGACTATAAAATTGCAACAAAATCTATTGCCAACAGACTAAAAAAAATAATAAATCATTTAATTGATAATGAACAAACTGGTTTTATCAAAGGCCGGTACATTGGCGAAAATGTCAGACTTATACTAGAAGTTATGGAATATTTAGAAAGTAATAATAAGCCCGGCCTGTTATTTTTCGCGGTTTTTCAAAAAGCATTTGACAGCATCCATCATTCATTTATCATAGACTCTCTTATTTCCCAAAATTTCGGCCCCGACCTTATTCAATGGATTTCCGTATTTAATAACGATATCCAAAGTTTAATTATCAATAATGGACACTTATCCGAAGCATTTAATATTCAAAAGGGAGTCAGACAAGGCTGCCCGCTGTCCACATTTATCTTTATTCTCTGTCTGCAACCACTGACACATTACATAAGACAAAACAGTAACATACAGGGCATTAAAGTAAAAAACACGGAAATTAAACAATCCTTGTTTGCAGATGACGCAACATTTTTCAATAATGGCGACGAAAAATCTTTTGAAACATTAATAGAATCATTAGAAAATTTTTCAAAATGTTCTGGCCTAAACTTAAATGTAAACAAATCGACCATTCTGAGAATTGGAACATTAACAAATTCGGACATTACTTTCTGCAGAGACAGAAATTTTATATGGACCTCCGAAAGTGCGACTACTCTAGGAATAACCTTTTATAATGAAAAAGACAAAACAATTAACATTAATATAGGCAAAAAAGTAAACGAGTTTCATCAAACAATTAAACAATGGGAACACAGAAAGCTAACATTAATGGGAAAAATTAATGTCATAAAAACGTTCGCATTACCTAAACTCATATACCCACTAACAGTCTTAAAAACTCCAAATCAAAATACAATAAATGCGCTTAAACAGTCGATATTCAAATTTATATGGGATGGGAAACCCGATAAAATAAAAAGAAATGTTATGTACCAATCGTATGAAAAGGGAGGGTTAAAATTAACAAATATCGAAACATTCATTAAGGCACTCAAGGCAGGATGGATCAAACGTTACTTGGACAACAACAATAACAGCCAATGGAAAGTTTTCTTTTATATAAAAATAAAAAGATTTGGAAACGATATTCTGTTCGACTGTGAACTAGATAATAGTATCATTGCAAAAATAGATGAAGACAAGTCATTCATGTTTGATGTCCTACATGCATGGAACTATGTTAATTCATTTTACCAAAACACTAAACCACTAGGCAAAACAATAGTCTGGAATAATAAAAAAGTAAAGCATAAAAACACATTTTTCTATGAAGACTGGTACCAAAAGGGGATAAAATACTTCGAACACCTTTATGATTATAGAACTAGCGAATGGTACTCTTTTGACCAATTGACTTATTTATACAATCTTAAAAAAACGGATTTTATACAATATCTGAGTATTAAACAGGCACTAAATAGTGAGTTAAAAGAAATACTCAAAGAAGAAGGAATCATAAGGGAGGTGCAAAACACTCTAAAAGAAAAAATAATGTCCGTTGGTAAAGTTAACAAATATCTATATAATTTAATGTTAAACAGCAATGACAAGCCAACCTCAGAAGAAAAATGGACAAGTCAGATCATAAACAATAATGAAAAGATCGATTGGAGAAGTATATACAGTAACATCTATCAATCTACAATAGACTCTACACTACGATGTTTCCAATATAAATTTTTGATGAGAATAATTCCCACAAATAAATCGCTATATAAATATAAATACATAGAATCAAGTCTATGTACTTTCTGTAATTCAGCAATCGAATCACTTGAGCATCTATTCTGGGAGTGTTGCAACGTACAGCCATTATGGAAACAACTAAACGATTTCTTCAAAGCAAAATCAATAAACATTACTATAACGAAAGAAAAAGCCCTCCTAGGTATTATCTTAACCTGTCCTTATACAAGTATTAGTAACTCCATTATTATATTAATGAAATACTTTATTTTCAAATGCAAAACGAATCAAGAAAATCCCAATTTTGACGCTTTCTATTACCTTCTACAAAGAAGAATTAAAATAGAAGAAAGAATTGCCCTGGACCATGACAAATATGATGCCCATCGTAAAAAATGGCTAGTACTTAACCCTAAACAATAGTAAAAGCATATAAATTAAAATTTACAAATACCAAACCCAAAAGTAAAAGACAACTGACAGCATAACTTTATGCGTACTTAATTCCCTTTTTTATGCTGATAGAATTAAGACAAATACAAAACAATCAATTTTAAACCTAGTAGAAGTAGTTATATTGGAATGATGAGTCACTAAATAAACTATTCTTTTTTATTATTATACTTTGTAACACAGATAGTGAATGATAGAACGATAGAAAGAGAGAGGGAAGAGAGAGAGGGAGAGAGAGAGAGAGAGAGAGAGGGGTATGTGAGTGCGAGAGAGATTGAAAAGACAGAATGAGGAGAGATGGGATGAGAGAGGGATGTATAACCATAGCATGATGATGTAATATAGGAAAGTTCAACTTTTTCTTAGACATAATATATGTATTGTGACATTTGAATATTGTATGTAGAATAAATTTGCATGATTTGTAACATATGTCATCATGTTGCAGAAATAAAAGATAAAAAAAAATAAATTGAAAGGTTAGCAACAAATTTGAACGAGATACTAACAAAAGTGTTGAGATAAGCTACCCAGTAATAAAAATAAAACCTTTTAAAAGCAAATATACAAATTATTATCCATGGTATTGCTATGAATGCAAAAATGCGAGAAAGCTATATCATACAGCACGTACAATATACAATAAAAATCCATCTATAGATAATATAAATGACAAGAAAGTTAAAAACAAGATCACAACAAATAAATGAAAGATAATAATGAATATTTACATAAATAAATATTACCATGGCAGTACAGCAAAAGTGATATTTATTAAATATAAAAAAAACATAGTTACTACTGGAAAATTCTAAAAAGAGTCAATAAAAAGCAACGTGTGGAAGCCCAACCGATTGAAGCACTATATCAACACTTTAGACTAGCAAATAACAATGTTGAGCACCCTTTAAGTGCTACAGAAATAATAGAAACATTATTATAGATAACGGTTTATTTACAAAATATTTTCAGCAGACGAAATACCTAAATGCATAAAACTCCCAAAGAAGGGAAAATCCCGTGGCTGTGACAAAATAATAAAAGAACATATTTAAATTTATTCTGCTCCCAAAATGTTACCGCCGTATGTTTCTTTTTTTGACCTAATCATTGACACTGGAGTTATTCCTTTATATAGGTCAAAAGGAATAATAATACCAGTTGACAAAAGCAAAAGGGTAGTATACTGGACCCATTATAGGCATATGATATTACTTAGCTGTATTCACAACAGCTCTTAATAATATTTAATACTATAACTTCCTCACCACTAATAATTTGCTCCATGAAAATCAAGCTGATCTAGAACGAATTCCACTTTAGATCATGTTTTTACATAATCACTTACAGA
Organism: Sinonovacula constricta; assembly: GCA_007844125.1. Taxonomy (NCBI): domain Eukaryota; kingdom Metazoa; phylum Mollusca; class Bivalvia; order Cardiida; family Solecurtidae; genus Sinonovacula; species Sinonovacula constricta. Next base: position 50,294,142 of record CM017559.1, on the reverse strand, counting down.
CCTGCTTTTAAAAGAAATATTTATGTATATTTGTTGATTTTTTATTGTGCTTCCGACTCCGTTTGGCGTGTAGGTCTATCGAAGAAGCCTTTGAAGGTAAATAATAATGGAAAATGTCTCAACATCATTATAAACATGTATCCACACATTAAATCCACTGTTTATGACAATGCCAAAGACATATCATCTAAGTATTTCCATGTAACTGTGGTGTCCCTCAAGGTGACAATCTCTCACTGATCTTGTTCGCAATTTACCTCAATGATTTAGAATCATTTCTAGATGTAAAAGGCTATAACAGTATAAATTAGAAGGAAGGTTGACAAAACGCATTTACAGACTGTCACTGTGAATAACACGCATGACAAACTGCTGTGATTCACGTTCCATACCCGGTCACATGATCCTAACATTTCACTACCTGTTGTGGAACTACTCTTATATTTGCCTTCAAACATCAGAATACCATCCTCTTGTAACACTGATTACTATGCTCACTTCCTGCATAGTGAATCCAGCAGTAACGAATAGCAAAGACCATTCTCTCTCAATACGTGTGGTGCATGTAAAATCCGATCACATATGTCGGCTTGCATGTGAGCGAGCACGTGCGTATAATTTCAATAGGTAAAAACTGTGTATTTAATATAACTGTAATGACTATGGCATATGCGTGCTTCTGTACAAGTAAACAACTACTGGTTCAGTAAAAATACAAAAGAGGTAAAGAATATAAATTTCTTTGATTACTCTTATTCCGAAGAATTGAACCGGATTAATTCATTAATTTAAAAAAAATAATTTATAGAGAAATAAACGTAAAATTTGCAATCTCTTACCTTATAAGGCAAAATTGTGCATACATCATGTGCTTTTTTGGCTGAAGAAATTATATTTTACTTTATTTTCTTAGCAAGCGGTGATAAAAAAAGTATAAAGTAAAACAATTTATGCATATCACAGAACCATAATTCAATATTATGGAAATATGAATTATGCATGTTTATAAAAGGTACATAGTGCAGTCATGGTCATATTGAATCGTAAACAAATACTGAACAGTCAGAATTACGATACAGTTGAACAAATGGATTTTTTTACCTGATGGAACACTATTAACATTTATAAGTATTTTACAAATTTAATATTGAGATATAGATGTAAAAATGATACAAGACTATTCGAATAATTTTAAATAATAGTTGTGTGTTTGCTGTGAATACGATTGACATCATTAAACACAACACAGTATTTATGGATAAAGAATCTAAAAGACACAAATTTTATTAGTTTTGTTCTTTCGTTTTTTATTAAGATTGAGGCAGCAAATTTGCCCAGATGTTCTTTCTGTAAATCATTATAGATTTCTTTGATGGTGCAGTAGCAGTCGACTCTAAAAGTACTTATGAAGCTGCCAAATGTGCCAATAAACCAAACATCTTATAACCATTTATACACACCAGGTTAATAAAAGTACACTCTCAGACAAAAATAAATTCTTTGCCTTTAATATTACACTCTAGTATGAAAACCTCTAAGTAGAAATACAATTTTAATGCACACACAATGCACAAGTAAAATATTCAGTTTAAGAAAAAGGTAGTTTACACGTTCGTTTAGGTAATGGGTTGGATTGGATTGGATTTGCCGGCATTTTTGACGATATTGTGCATTTCTATTTTCTATTTTAATAGCACAGGGGTACTTATGCGGTGCCCAGACTGAACCCGACCGGACCATTACTCTGACACCGACGATTCAGGCGTAATGCTGTCCCCTATAGCCCCGGGCGTTAGGAGGGAAGGCACTACTACCAATTTTAAACTCTTTGGATTGACAGGGCTGGGGATTGAACCCGCGACTTCCCGATCCGCAAGCCGACGGTTTAGGTAATGTATGTACTTTGTATTTTCTGCTTCTTTTGATCGCTTTGGGCAACCATTAAAAGGAATGTTGATTTATAACAGAAAATTAAAGTCCCTGTTTATCCAATGCATCGTCTTTAGATGACAACCACAAAGAACGGCGACCTTCGAGTGTGGCAAAAATGACCTATGGACTTGTTGAGGTTGCATGACTTTGCTTAAGATTCTATGCATTACACATAAAATAAATTAACCCTGAAATAAGTGATACGAAAATGGCCTTGACTATTTCTTTCCGTAAATTATTATCACATATTTATTATAACTTTTTAAAAGTCAGCACCAGTCTTTTTATCTACTGACGTACCTTGTTGTGTAACTTTGTGTAAATGTTAAATAGTTCTCTTCCAAAAAACTATATATGTATCTGTATATATATATATGTGTGTGTGTGTGTGTGTGTGTGTGTGTGTGTGTGTGTGTGTGTGTGTGTGTGTGTGTGTGTGTGTGTGTGTGTGGTTTAAGAATAATTAAATTCCAGTAAAACAATAATATAAATCTCTAGAGCTTTCAATATACTTTTACATCATATTACAGTTCGGAGAACATGATCGAAACATATTCCATTGTGTCTGCGTTTGGTAGTTGTAGTAGAAGCAAAGTCGTTTAGCTAGTTGTACCAGATAGATTGCCAATATAATGGTTCATTTGAACACCGTAATAATATGTTATATTCAATACACGATGTTTAACTGCAGCTGGTTCGAAGTAATTTTGTATCATTAACACAAAAGAGAGTTGTTAAGCCATGACGTTATGTGAGGTATGTGATAATGAAAAAAACAAGGTCCCTGAAGAAGTTTAAGGTTTCTAAAGTTCTCAAGTTTTATTAGTTAGTTAAATTTTATTTAAAGTACGTGGAAAATAATTTTGGTGGTTACATAGAAAAAATGCACAAGATAATTCGCGTTGTCTTTAGTGTTGTGAAAATCTATGATCTTTTAACATAATTAAAATCTAATATATGCTGCCTCGAATGTCTTCCAGGCCTACTTTGTTTTACATAAATTGTTTACAACATATCCTGGGAATATATCAGTCAATCTATTTTACATATAAAGCAACGTTACTTAACTGTTAACAAGTTTAAATACATACTTACCCACAGTTTGGTAGACTAATAATTAAATAATTAAATTATCATTATATATTTGAGAAATTTTATGCTGATAGTATTTTTTTCCTTTTTTGCAAAAATATGAATTCTAATAGTGCTAATCATGTAATCATGCAATGTAGTTTGCAGAAGTTGACTTTAGATATAGTATAGACCTGCTACACAATTATATTCAGTATATTCTCAAAACAGGCCAGGCGGAAGGCTTCTCATATGGCAGACTTCGACCTGATCGCGTCTAACTTTTGTTAAAACGATACACATATCAACATATACCAACTATTGTGTAGAATTGTCTTTCAAAATTAGAAAATTGACGTCTAGAACCAGAAAGAAAATATTGGGAAAGGACAGATATATATATATTGAAAATCCTCCTTTCCCAATATATATATATATATATATATATATATATATATATATATATATATATATATATATATATATATATATATATATATATATATATATATATATATATATATATATATATATACTGCTCTCTGTGTGTTGTGTGTCATTGTGACTGTGTCTGTCCATGTTCATAAAATAAAGGATCATCCGAAGTTCAGTACTTCAAATTTGTTTTGATTATCATAGTAGCTAATGATGATTAACACAGATCGTCTTTTTCTTCTTGCAATATCTGCCATTTTCGACAAAGGTAAAAAACTCTCGACTGATCAAATCAGAAAAAGTAAGTTGGTCAGGTTTTGTTAGTTATTTTCATATTAATGCACGTTAAAGTAAATATAATACAGAAAGAAGAAAACGCACAGAAGAAAGGCATTTCTTCATATGTAGATATAATTATAAAGTTAATACAACCAAGGGTATCATGTACATACTTTTCCTACGAATAAAATATTTTAGTTTAATAGAAAACGGGTCTAACTGTTAAAAGGTTTTGTATATTTTTCATGGACAGTGCATTTTCAAAAATAAGAGATTTATAACAAAATTTAACACTATAACACACTAAAAAGTCATTTAAATAACACGAAAACAAACTTAAAATTGATCGGTTTTTTTACCGATTGGATTGTTAAGACATAACATGACTAACGATGTTTCGATTCATTAATATCATTGTAAAATTGTATTTGCATACGTACGTGTGGTAATTAATGCAATTTAAATTAAAGCAAATATGTAGCGTGTATTGTTACGTTGCTGTATAGAGAGACTTCAACATCAACACCATGGAGGGCATCCAATCAAACACAGCTTGTGACAAACCAGATTGGAATTATGTAATCATTTTGTATTTATCTACAGAACACGTTGCAATAATTACTTGCGTTCAAAAGAAAATTACATAATGCCTGCCGCTAAGGAATGTTTTATTGTCCCATAATAAAACAAATTCAGCTTGCAACACGTATGTTAATAATGCCATAAAAGCGCAATTCTGTTAATGTGAGTTATCAATGGTGCAATATTTATGACATCTGTCACTTTGGCAAGAACAGAAACAGCAAAATACAAAGACAGTTGTATAACATAAAGTATAGAGCCAACATGAACAGCGAACGGTCCTTGGTATATGTTTATATAATGCATATTTATATATGTTGTACGGACAAGTGGCAGGTTTATTAGAAAAAAGGATCTATCTGTAAAAAGGTTTTGTTATTGCCTCTGTATCTTTTGAACGAAATGTTTCTAGAATTTTATAGAAATCGTGTTTCTACAGCCATAAAAATACCACTGAAAATTTTCCGATTTCAAAAAAAATATTACATTAAAATGTGTTTAGTCATACTAATAACTGAAAGCAATGTCAGGCATAGCAATATGGATTTTATTTTTTGAGCATATGTGCTAAGACGATCAGTTAAATGATTATTAATTCGCCACATGCATATTTCAGCTGCATCATAGTAATTTATGTGTTGACATCTGCTGAATATGACATATATTACTGCCAAACATATTCTGTTCATTTATGGTTTATAGAAGACTACAGATACTCTCTGTTGAAGATATCGTAGGATTTTCAAAATCAATTAATAAAACGTCTCTTAACTCCTAAGTGTAATGTTCTGCATTGTAGTTTACTATTTATAAAGAATTGATCGTTTTAACACGTAATGAACAGCGTACCCATGGCAAAATGGCTAGAGTCGCCGACTTAAAAATTCTCAGCCCCTCACCGCCTTGGTTCAGGTCCCAAGTCGGGGCAAGAACTATGTGGATCGGGTTTCCAGCTACCTGCGGTACGCCGGTGGTTCTAGACATATGCCTGGGTCCATCCCCCGCAAAAAATGATGCTATGAACCAAAAGACAATATTCTGACAAACATAATTGGGTCATGCATTAAGCTGAAGAATTACTTAAACCTTAAACTGGAGCTTATTTATAAGGATACAAGGACACGAATTAAAATCCATTACTTTCAGTAAAAAATACATAGATTAAGGTGAGAAAGAAACGCCACAACACACAGACATACAACACACAGACACACACTACACGGGAACACAATAACAAACACATAAACCACAGCCACACAACACAAAGACCCAACACACAGACACACAACACACAACACACGACACACAGACACGCGGCACACAGACACACAAAACACTTGCACACAGACACAACACATAAAAACACAACACACAGACACACAACACACATATACACAGACACACAACACACAGACCCACATCACACAGACACATAACAAGCATACACACAATACACAAACACACAAAACACAGACGCACAACACACAGACACACATTACACAGACACATAACACACATACACATAGTACACAAACACACAAAACACAGACGCACAACACACAGACACACATTACACAGACACATAACACACATACACACAGTACACAAACACACACAACACAGACACACAACACACAGAAACACATTACACAGACACATAACACATATACACACAATACACAAACACACACAACACAGACACACAACACACAGAAACACAACACACAGATACACAACACACAACACACGACACACAGACACGCGGCACACATACACACAAAACACATGCACACATCACACAGACACACAGCACACAAAACATAGACACACAACACACATACAAGCAGACATACAACACACAGAAGCACTGCATACAGACACACTGCATACAGACACACTGCATAAAGACACACAACCAACAGACAAAGGGCTTACAGACACACTGCATAAAGACACACAACACACATACACACTGCATACAGACACAGAGCATACAGACACACAACACACAGACACATTGTATACAGACACACAACACACATACACACTGCATAAAGACACACAACACACATACACACTGCATACAGACACACAGCATACAGACACACAACATACAGACACACTGCATACAGACACACAACACACAGACACATTGTATACAGACACACAACACACATACACACTGCATAAAGACACACAACACACATACACACTGCATACAGACACACAGCATACAGACACACTGCATACAGACACACTGCATAAAGACACACAACACACAGACACATTGTATACAGACACACAACACACATACACACTGCATACAGACACACAGCACACATACACACTGCATACAGACACACAGCATACAGACACACAACACACATACACACTGCATAAAGACACACAACACACAGACACATTGTATACAGACACACAACACACATACACACTGCATACAGACACACAGCACACATACACACTGCATACAGACACACAGCATACAGACACACAACACACATACACACAGCACACATACACACTGCATACAGACACACAACATACAGACACACAACACACATACACACAGCACACATACACACTGCATACAGACACACTGCATACAGACACACAGCACACATACACACAGCATACAGACACACAGCATACAGACACACAGCACACATACACACTGCATACAGACACACTGCATACAGACACACAGCATACAGACACACAACACACATACACACAGCACACATACACACTGCATACAGACACACAGCATACAGACACACAACACACATACACACAGCACACATACACACAGCATACATACACACAGCATACAGACACACAGCATACAGACACACAGCATACAGACACACTGCATACAGACACACAGCATACAGACACACAGCATACAGACACACAACACACATACACACTGCATACAGACACACAGCATACAGACACACAACACACATACACACTGCATACAGACACACAGCATACAGACACACAACACACATACACACTGCATAAAGACACACAACACACATACACACTGCATACAGACACACTGCATACAGACACACAACACACATACACACTGCATACAGACACACAGCATACAGACACACAACACACATACACACTGCATAAAGACACACAACACACATACACACTGCATACATACACACTGCATAAAGACACACAACACACATACACTCTGCATACAGACACACAGCACACATACACACAACACACAGACACATTGTATACAGACACACAACACACATACACACTGCATAAAGACACACAACACACATACACACTGCATACAGACACACAGCATACAGACACACTGCATACAGACACACAGCATACAGACACACAACACACAGACACATTGTATACAGACACACAACACACATACACACTGCATAAAGACACACAACACACATACACACCGCATACAGACACACAGCATACAGACACACAACATACAGACACACTGCATACAGACACACAGCACACATACACACTGCATACAGACACACAACACACATACACACTGCATACAGACACACAGCACACATACACACTGCATACAGACACACAGCATACAGACACACAACACACATACACACAGCACACATACACACTGCATACAGACACACAACATACAGACACACAACACACATACACACAACACACATACACACTGCATACAGACACACTGCATACAGACACACAGCACACATACACACAGCATACAGACACACAGCATACAAACACACAGCACACATACACACTGCATACAGACACACTGCATACAGACACACAGCATACAGACACACAACACACATACACACAGCACACATACACACTGCATACAGACACACAGCATACAGACACACAACACACATACACACAGCACACATACACACAGCATACAGACACACAGCATACAGACACACAGCATACAGACACACAGCATACAGACACACTGCATACAGACACACAGCATACAGACACACAACATACAGACACACAACACACATACACACTGCATACAGACACACAGCATACAGACACACAACACACATACACACTGCATACAGACACACAGCATACAGACACACAACACACATACACACTGCATAAAGACACACAACACACATACACACTGCATACAGACACACAGCATACAGACACACAACACACATACACACTGCATACAGACACACAGCATACAGACACACAACACACATACACACTGCATAAAGACACACAACACACATACACACTGCATACATACACACTGCATAAAGACACACAACACACATACACACTGCATACAGACACACAGCACACATACACACAACACACAGACACATTGTATACAGACACAAATATATAGTTCATAGACACATAAAACACAGACAAGTACACAGACACACAACACACAGACACACTACACACAGACACAAACTAGGAAGACACACACAGATACTATAGAAAAAGATAGAGTTTAGAATAATTATACATCACAATACTTCCAGATCAAGACTGAGCTGCGAAGAATTATTCCTGTACGTCTGGGAAATCTAAAAAACAAATAATTTTTGCGTGAAAAGGAACATGTGAACAATCTGGCAACTGTAGTTGCCATTGCCATCATGCTTCTTCTCTGTCTGCTTCTTCCCTAATGGCATGGTATAACTTTGGCCGTATTCAGAATCACGAAAGCATCTTGTGCGAAGCATTAGTCTCAGAATTTTACGTAAACTCATAATCGAATGTAACGCCGATTATTGATATGTAATAGTCATCATGTTGAGTGACAAAGTATAAACTCGTAAAATGCAACTTACATGAGTACCATTACCTATATAAAACTACCACCTGTTTAGGCATCTTATGAAGTACTTGTGAAAAATTATAATCGACATCTCCCATTACTATGTTTAATTAAATGGTTCAATCTACCAAGTCAAGTTAGTGTCTCGCGGATATAACCTTTGTTACCAAATGCTATACTTTATAGCGTAGACGAGTTGGGACAATGCATCTTCTAGCTCTTCTTTGTCAAGCTAAATAGCATAAATAAAGTTTACAATGTAGCGATAGATCAGTCTGTTCCGCTTGAGCTTCCAATTATTTCCTTTCAGCGTAGGGTTTCTTAGGAAGACACAAATTATATTCCTTGTTACTATATGCCTGGATCAAAAGGACGCAGTCAAATTTTGAATCTTAGGTAATATTTGTTATGTACAATCTGACACTATCAACATGCTCGTTAGTGTAACTACATCTGAGTAAAACAATGTGGCAAAGTTGTGTCTTGTTAACTGATCACGTCATATCAAGTCGATGGTAAGATAAATAGTTAAGACCATATCTGGTTGTTAAAGAATAACTTTGCAATGGTTGACAATTTTATTTACATTTGTAAAACAAAACGTTACGCATTACTGATAATTGCATTTGATTTTCCTTCCTTAACAAAAAACCGGTGGCTTAAATGTAAAATACAGCTTAAATCTTATATCTTTATCACAAAAGGTTGTTATTACTCTCGTAATTTTGAAACCTGTATGGCTATTTACATCTTGCCCCAGGGCGTAAACGTAGGTATATAAACTTGTTATACTCATATCATCAAAAGAGATGTATAAGTCAATAGACGATATACGTCTACAAATTCATTTCGCTTGCTTTGTAACTTGATTCCAGAGTCAGAGAAAAATAGCACTAGAACTTTTAGATCTGAGGCTAAAGCCTTGATCTAAATATTGTCTTTAGTCTAATGCATTTAATGAAAAAAATGACAAATAAAAAAACAACCAACCTGATTCCCGTTCTTGCTTATACGAGTAAGTTCTGTAAAAAGGGGTAGTTAATATAGAATTCTGTGATTTAAGGCTTCTTTTCAGGCGATTACTCGTTAGTACTAAACTTATCAAATTAAGTCGTTGTATTATGTTGATGTAGTTTCTTTCTAAAAATGCGGATTTTACTTCACTATTTTTGAAATCGTACAATCTACTCTTATCTTATTAAAATGTTAATGCCATTATATGCATTTCTTCTGTGGATTTTGGCCATCTTCTTTGCAAGTCTTAAACCAGGTTTTAATTCTAGACCAAAAAGGTTTAATAGTGACATGGAAATACGGTTCTCTGATACACTGCAACATTGTTAAAACTCGATAACAAATATAATTTTCAAATATCATTTAAGTAGGATTATTAGCATAGTAAACGAATTAGGGCCTGTTTTAAGTTACGTAGGTTTTGACTGAAACTTCAACCTACAATTAAACTATTTTTTCCAACATATGATAACAATGTTTATATATTATATAAGCGCCCATTGAAATCACATAGTTCGGTTTTGCACCGAGCGACAGTACAAAAACCAAGAAAATGCTTAACTATAATTTCTGTGAGGATAAGGGAACGTTAACAATAAATTGTACACTTATAACCAAGAATTTTAAAGTTACCACTTCTATTTCGCTAAGGCGTAATAATTTAATTTCTCGTAAAGGACACTTATTCCTATACGTTCCTATTATCTTGGAAGCTTTCCTTAACCCAAGTAACGTCTTGTTACTACAAATAATTTTCCGGCGCTATGGCACATATAAAAAGATATCTGAAATTGTCATCATTATCACCATCTCCACGCATGTGACCGTCTTTTCACCTGGCGTGATATCATTATGGCTTTACTGAAGGATTATTGAAGCATCTTTAATTAGTCTCAGGTAGAATTCTACAGAAATCAAATCTCCAATGTAATGTCCATTATTGATAGACGGAAGCCACACTCTTAAATGAAAATAAGTTGTAGGTCAACTTTATACATGCCATTACTCATAGCCTACCTTACATTAAGGTATAATGCGAAGACAATATACAGTCCATGTAGTTGGCAGTAAAAAAATATATGTTCGTCAATCTCGCCTTACAGTAATGAGCACGTTATACTTCGCATCTCGGATATGGTTTCTCTCACCATGATTTCGGTGAATTTGCAAGGTGTTTACTCTACTTTTGAATGAAGATGAACCAAGTTTCAGTTTATCGCTTGTGGTAACAAAAATGTTGATTAGGAATGGAAATACAAAGTGCCAGTTTTAGCAGCATAAATTATGGCATCGGAATACTACCGCGTTGAATAAGGATGTTTGAATTCGATTGTTTAATACATGCTTGATTCGTTGCAGAAGTATCGCAAGTATATAATAAATGTTTTCGTCGACTGAATTAAGATCCGATCCTTATGGGTGCATGGAAACATTTGCAATCTAGTTTATAATTTAAAAGTCCTTGCATTGGGTACACAACAAAATTATTCTTATCCAATGTGCGTTACTTTTCTTTCGAGATTCCTTTGAATTTCATTTTGAAAATCTTAATATTTTGCTGATGGGAAATAAGTGCTTTTTCCATGTCTCTTATACGTTTTGATGGCAACATTTGTCTACAAATAATATTTTTTTATCCGTGGACTGAACCAATAATAAATGTTTACACCATAAATCAGCCGAAAGGTGAACATTAGGACTCACTATAGCATAAGGGACCGACATTATTTAATTAATGAAACTTGAAGCAAACCCATTTTATTTATTATGCAAACGCTTATCTATTTCCTATAAGGTAAATGGGTGGAAAATGATTAAATTATATTTGCATTTGAATGATAATCGACCTAAAATTCCTACTTTATAATACTAACAAGAAACCACGAACAATCACATTAACTACATTGATTATTCATGCATTTTCCTTAGACGTCCTTTTCGATTGCTTTTATTTGCAAATGTAGGAATTTTGCACATTGGAACAAAAACATTGCAGCATTATTATATCATATAAACACTTCCGAGTTGTTCTTACTTGTTTCATGGTAACACCCACTCAATGGTTATAAAGATACACACCTACATGTACACACATTCGAGTAAATTGTATATAAATTACCATTTCTCAAATTAAAGAAAACATTAGGCAGCTAAATATTTGCAAAACTATTTTTATTTTATCACATATCACATTTGATTGAAACCCTATTCGTTTCTTTTTAACTTACATCGTTTTCACCATTTTAAGTAAGCATAGTCATATTGTTTTATATTAAAATCGAAACGCAAATACAGAACTGTAGACTGACTATATTGAATACTGATTCAATGAACACATTCATGTCTCTCGATTATTGTATTTACTATTACCCGAAGCATCTCAGTCTGTTTGCACCGGTATAAAGATATCATATTTTATTATTATCACGAATATACAAGTGTTACCCAAAGCATGGTTTGTTACATGAATGACCTTTTAAACTACCTACTAATCACAAGCACAACACATAATTGAACAGTACATACAATTACCCCCACTATTGCTGCAAGTGTTTCGACCCTATATACCTCTCATTGTCATTGTTTAAGTTATAGAGTAAGCAGTTATCCCAGTCAAACAACCATGTTGTTATCTTTGTACTTGTTAACATGGGCATTATTGACAATAAAAAAGCAAGCAATATTTCTGTGGCATACACTTCAAGATGTTAATTGTTACAGCGACATCAATATTAACTGTTTCAGATGTGAACCAGACTGAATATCAACGGCGATAAGGTACACAACGATCATAAACACGATCTAAAAAGGTTCGAGTGTCAAATATTATTTCTTGGTAGGACTGTTGTCTAGAATATGGTGGTAAACAACTGGCCTCAAAGTGGCATTATGTTCCAATATTATAATATTAAACTAATACTCGCCTGTTTGTTTTGATCACAATGTGTAAATTTTAAAAATACAAAGCAATATTTAATTAGCATGCGTTTTGACTCTTTGAATGGGATCAATTATATATTGTTTAATAAACTAAAATTCTGTCACATTTGTATTAACAGAATACTTACCAAATGGAAACGTCGGTTACTGCATATTTCCATTGCTTAATGTTTAATTTGCGGTGTCTATTTATTTTTTTAAATATTTCAATTATTCAAAAAGCTCATTATAGACGGAATTTATTTTTTATGAACATGGTGCACATACAATGTATTTAGAAATCAGTGAAGATCTTTCAGGTTATATTTTACGTAGCATAATATTCCTCCATGACATATAACTATACAATAAATCGAGCACTAAACAGGGCGAATATTGAAACGTGCACACCAGAGAAATATATACAAAAGTACAAAATATACAAAAAAATGAGCTAAAGTAATAAATATCAAGACTTATTGACAACATGATATTTTTCTTACAAACAACAACAACAACAACAACAACAACAACAAAACAAACAAACTAAATCAAAACAAAACAAAAAAAAAACTAAAATAAATAACAAGCAGCTTACGAGTATGTCTAATGATAAGTGAAATATTACTGCGAACCAACACAACCAGGCACCTCAAAGGCTCGATATTTTTTTTTATCATTTTGAATTCTAACTTGTTAATGTTTATAAGTTGATATGAGTATATGTCATTGAATCAGACACTGAAACTTAGTAATGTAGTAAAGTTACAGTAAATTCACTCTGTCAAGTACCAACTAGATATCTGATTATGATAAACCATGCGTTCTGCAATAGTTCATGCCTATTAAAAGGACATTTTCTCAAATGTATCACAGCATGTACATGTATATATTAAACAAACACAAACACAATTTGATTACCAGTAACTTGGACAGATCACGGCGTGTTTCTAATTATTCTTTTAGTTTTCGCTGGTTTTATAGAGCGTGCTATTTACCTAATGATTCTATTACTTATCTCTGGTTTTATAGAGCGTGATATTTACCTAATGATTGTTTTATTTTTCGCTGGTTTTATAGATAGTATTATTTACCTAATGATTCCTTTAGTTATCTCTGGTTTTATAGAGCGTGATATTTACCTAATGATTGTTTTATTTTTCGCTGGTTTTATAGATAGTATTATTTACCTAATGATTCCTTTAGTTATCTCTGGTTTTATAGAGCGTGATATTTACCTAATGATTGTTTTATTGTTCGCTGGTTTTATAGATAGTATTATTTTCCTAATGATTCCTTTAGTTATCTCAGGTTTTATAGAGCGTGGTATTTACCTAATGATTCCTTTAGTTATCTCTGCGTTTATAGAGCCTGCTATTTACCTAATGATTCTATTAGTTATCTCTGGGTTCATAGAGCCTGCTATTTACCTAATGATTCTATTAGTTATCTCTGGTTTTATAGAGCGTGCTATTTACCTAATGATTCCTTTAGTTATCTCAGGTTTTAAAGAGCGCGGTATTTACCTTATGATTTTTAGGTTATTTCTTGTTTGATAGTGTACTGTATTTTTCTAATGATTCCTTACTTGTCTCTGGTTTGATAGCGTACGGTATTTTTCTAATGATTTTATAGTTATATCTGCTTTGATAGCGTACGGTATTTTTCTAATGATTCTATATTTATATCTGGTTTGATAGAATAGGGTATTTACCTATTGAATCTTTGGTTATCTCTGGTTTGATAGTGCACGGTATTTTCCTAATGATTCCTTAAGTTATCTCTGGTTTGATAGTGCACGGTATTTTCCTAATGATTCCTTAAGTTATCTCTGGTTTGATAGTGTACGAATTTTTCTAATGATTCCTTAAGTTATCTCTGGTTTGATAGTGCACGGTATTTTCCTAATGATTCCTTAAGTTATCTCTTGGTTTGATAGTGTACGATGTTTTTTCTATTGATTCCTTTAGATATCTCTTGGTTTGATAGTGTACGGAATTTTCTATTGATTCCTTTAGGTATCTCTTGGTTTGATAGTGTACGGAGTTTTTCTATTGATTCATTTAGGTATCTCTGGTTTGACAGAGTACGGTATTTTCCTAATGATTCGTTAAGTTATCTCTGATTTGATAGTGTACGGAGTTTTTCTATTGATTCCTTTAGGTATCTTTTGGTTTGATAGTGTACGATATTTCCCTAATGATTCCTTTAGTTATCTCTGGTTCGATAGTGCACGATATTTTCCTAATTATTTCTTTAGTTATCTCTGGTTTAATAGTGCACGGTATTTTCCTAATGATTCCTTAAGTTATCTCTGGTTTGATAGAGTAGGAAATTTTCCTAATGAATCTTTGGTTATCTCTGGTTTGAAAGCGTATTTTATTTTCCTAATGATTTTTTTACATTATCTCTGGTTTGATAGAGTAGGGTATTTTCCTAATGAGTATTGGTTATCTCTGGTTTGATAGAGTATGGTATTTTCCTAATGAGTATTGGTTATCTCTGGTTTGACAGCACATGGTATTATCCTAATGATTTTCTTTTAGTAATCTCTGGTCAAAAGATGTCAAGATGACGTATAACAACGCTAAATAACATAACATAAGGAAGCATTGCAAACTGCGTTACTCGTACAGCGGACCACAACCACTTGTGTCTGTAATTAATGAAAAACTTTATCAAGGCTTTGATTAATGTTATATTGACTGTTGTCTTCTTTATAGTTTAGCGCCTTTTATGAAGCAGAATTATTTCTGACACTCCTAGGTTGGTCAATTAACCCGACACATCAAAGGAGAAAATAATTATAATAAGTAGAACAACCTATTATAAAAATACACTGAAGAAGTAATGATTCCCTGCCTGTGTTGGTATCGACAAAGGTATCTCTTACTTGACTTATATCCTTTAACATTATATTGTAAATAGATTTATTCAGTAAAGTGATTTTGCGATTTTTTCCGTACATTTCTTCTCAGGGAATGGTAAAATACCACACACAACTGATTTGAAAATTGTTTTCAGTTAACTGAAGCTTCTTTACACTAGAGAAATCGAATAGCTTTCTGATCGCCATGAACGATTGCATAAAGTATAATATACTGTTACTACCATGACATATATAATTTTGTAGATATGTGCTCGATTTTAACATAACATTATCAATGATAACAAAGATGCATTATGTAATCTGTTTAAGAAATGTGTATGTACTGACTGAGTAAACAAAAATTCCCACAAAATAGCTTATGTCTTATTTAAATGTGACGACGCGTTTAATATTCTTGCAACCTCGAATGTGTGTTAGTGACTTTCTTTAGAAAAAAACCCATTATAGTGGGAGGTATTCTCTATACAGCGCTCTGTCTTTTCAGACTTTTGTCTGTAGTCAACATCTATTAAAACAACTGGATGTTACTATATCCATATCTTAGTATCGCTGCAACGTTCTTCAAAAACGAAAGAAACTAAAATTTCTGGAATAACACATGATTTCCATAAAGCATACAACTTAATATCTTTAATTAGACAGCAACAGCACCTTCTTTCTATTTACTTTTCAATATGTTCTTACTCCATTTCTTTTGGATATCGAAAACAAAATGGCAGTCGTCTTAACAAATACGGTTTTGAGATACGCATATCTTGTACTATTCCTATAAAGTATTATCAACAGGAGCAATCAAAATATTTTTGGTAAATAAACATTGCACACTCATGCCTTGCTTATATTACAATTATATTCTATCTTTGAAAATAAACTTATAGCTAAAGCTCGAAAGTCATCATGTTTGCTGTAAATGTGTCAATATATAAACACTTAATAAGAGACTTATAATTGTAGTACATTGGCAATATATGAATATATGAACTTATTTTTCTACAGTTATGAAAAAAAGGAAGGCTATTTAATATGAAATGTTTGAAGTATTAGGGATACTGTGATATTCGTGACCCGGAAAACACCTATTTGTAATAAATGGGCATTAAAGGCTAATTAAAGCTTAGCGGGGTTCGTGATGGCCGCAATATTTCCATGTTATTCCTGGACGTTATGCCCACATCAATATGTTATCAGGTGATGTTAATGGGATGGACCGACTGTGAGCAATTAGATACAAAGATCTTATCCTTTGAACGAAACATGTATTTGTTTCGTTTTTATTCAAAGTGGGTGTGGGTAAAGCTAGTAAGTATCTTAAATGCGCTAAAGTAAAGATTTTTTCTTTATGATAAAAGGTGGTATCGTATCATTAAAAAAATAGTAAAATGGGCTTAATATAACGGACGTAATTTGGCAATATAACGACATTTGTCCATTGATAAGCCCACAAGATCTAGATAATTTAAAACAGAATCGGAATGGTGAAAGCATACGAAGCAAACTGATGAACATCATTTAAAACACGAAACGGTCAGATTAGGTCGTCACAATAACTCCTAACTGTATAAATATGCCATTGATATAATGTAATTCGTGCACGCGACACTTTACAGTAAGAAATGAACAGCATTTCCGTCTTAAATCGAAGCAAACTTATCAGTCATAACCATGACATGGTATATCAATAAAAAGATGAAGGTTGTACAAGAGGGAGGTATTTTTATTTGTATTGAAGATAAAGATCTAAGAAGATGCAAGGTGCCGTGATTTCGTGTTTTATTTGACGCCTTTTTAACGATGTTTGCTGATTTATAACACCCTGCTAACATCAGCCTCACGTCTTTTGTGTGGAAAATTCCCTTCCAATTTTGTAGTCGGAAAAGCAATATTTTATAGATTGTAGATTCAACTGTTGCGGTCTGGAAATTCTGCGACAGTATAGATAGAGTTCGTATTTTATATTTTGTTAGACCGTATTTACTATTAAGACCTGCTTAAAGAATTATATGTGAATGTGCGTTATAAAACATACTGGTGGTGGAATATTTCAATCGATTACTATAAATGAGTTTAATTAAATTGAGTGTAGAATACATATTTTTGATAGTAGACTTTAACCCTTGGCTAAAATGGACTTAATCAAGCCTTGAAGCAGCTTAATGTTCGTTATTTTAGAGAGATGTTATGCTTTTCTGTTGTCGTCATTCGACATTTCTTTCTTAAAAACATTTCATTCTAAAACTTTATGCAGACTTTCTATCTGTTGTGCATTAGGAACTATTTAATGAACGAAAAAAAATAACAAAGATAAAGAAGTTCGCAGTTGGTCAAGGGTAAAAACGGCAGAATCCCTTTTAAGATGGTACAGAATAATAGTACGTGTTTTACACTTTTACAGTCGAGGGTGATTGTGCCTTTGGTATTGTATAATTGTAAGAAATTATGTTATAATAACTGTTCAAACGCTTACATATTATACGACGCTTAAGCAGGTTGAAGTAGAAGGTAGCTATTACCTAAAAATTACAGTACACTATATTCCGTCTTTTATTTTATTAAATGTAGTGAAAGTCTTAAATGCTTAATGAAAGTAAGATGTCGATTTCAATACTGTTCTTATTCGATACAACAATAACAACAACAGCAACAACAATATTAAATGTTTTTTTTCTAGTTCGTTCGATAGAAATTTATCACTTTTCTCTAGAGAAGTTCAACCGTCCATTTTTGAGGGAAACCGCTATTTTATGAATTGATTGGATACGTTCACGTTGTTATAAAAAATTATGGAGATAAAAAGCATCTACTTTATCGTCAACAGTAAAAAGAAGAAAATTTATTTTTAATCTGTATATGACATTGACATCCTTTTTACGTGGATTCATACACGATGCTACCTATACTAGGCATCATGTTATGACCTTTACTTAAACTATCATATACTACACATTTCACTGAGTTATATATATATTGTATAGAGTTATATTGTTAGAGAATTTATTCTTGCATACAACTTTCACATCAACTAGATTATAAAATAGGATTAGAACAACAGCCCTTAAGAAACTTCTTTTCAAATATATTTAATCAAACGTTTGATTTTTCTGATAAGTATGCGACAACTATTCTACCATTTGTTCATGTGCCTTGCGAGAGTCCGTTCATTGAGAATAAAAAACAACACAAGGAGCAGACTGGTTTGTAGTTATTAACATATAGTTAACAAAGGTGAACGAAAGAGGAAAGTAGCACGTTCGTTTCGGTTATAAATTGGCTCTTACTGGGGTTATTTACGCAGGACCCGTTGACCAGATATGTTTTCCACTTACTTGATGTATGAAGGTAAGGTGAGAGAGTATAATAAAGCATTTCCCCCGTCTACTGATTCCTTTTCTGTCTTCTAGAGCGCCCAAGGGGTAAGAATAACTAATGAGGTTTTGTAAAAGACTAGCATGGCACAACATCTAACCACTATACCCAGATAATATCAATGGAAATTGACCCACGTAACATTATATAAGATTTACGCTATGAATTTGCGATATAATAATAGATTTTAGGGCAGTTATTTATGTTGATTCTATGTGGATACCAAAGTCTATATACAACTAGCCATATACACATTTTAAATATTTTACTATTCTCAGAAAATAAAAGTACACAAAAAATACTGAAAATTACAATGTAAAAAAAATGTTTGACTTTTTTTGTCGACGATACGCTGAACTAATCCTAAAAGACACGTTTAAATATTTGTCTTATTTTGTAATTGATTGTGACACTGTTTACACTGGAGCGTACACTAATCCTCTTCTCATATGTTATGAATTTCTTTTACACTAATACTTGTTTTTATTTGTATTATATGCATTCAACACGTATTTATAATGATTGTAAATACCACAGCGCCGTGATATTTATTAATCATATCTAACTGATTTACGATTTTCACATACACATGAAGAGACGATGCCACTGAAAAGGATGCCTTGAGGAAATGGTCTACGTACAAGACATATTACACCGCATTACGGTCGGAAATGGACTTTGTATGTTCATTACGTTAATTCGCCTCTAGAAAAATGTTACGCCCAACCCCACCATGGACATTAAATAGGTAGTCTACAATATATAGTGTTATCTGATTTTCTACCTATGAGAATCGCTCTCATATCTGTTCCGACTGACCTTGTGTCAGCATTTGCAAATAGGTAAACCGTGCGGTTAAACCGGTTCAACTTGAAATAGTGTAATTCGAGCGAACGTAAGAAATTAATGCTGCAGAAAGTAAAAAGGTTTATCGATTTACTGTTATAGATATTTTGTAAGACGTTACATCTCTTATTATTTTTATTTAATGAAGTATGTCAACTGTTAATTCAAAAAATAAACAAATCTTCGAAAAATGTTTTTTTTTCAGTTTTTTTTTTTTTAAATTGATGTGTGTGTATAAATATACATGTACAGCCTACATTCCGGGCAGAATTGCCGTCGCAATAAATAAATACATGTATGTGATCACATTACGCATACTTTTTATAAGCAAATTATATTCTGCAAAAAACTTAACGACCAGCCTTTTCCCTCTTCGCAGCTGCAACCTAACCGAATTACGTCTCACTAGTTGTACCAGAGACAGTGTAATGGTCTATAAACACCGTGAATAGTGACTGTGACCAGCTAGCACACGCTTTTATGCAGATTGCGTGATTAATTTAATTATCTTTTTAATATTTTTTGTGTATTAGATATCTGTAGACCATATTTTCTTGCTGGACAACATGGCGTTTTACTATACGTTGGTTATAAAGATTGGTAAATATTTTGTGAATAAATCTATCAATCTATGTTTGATATACTTAGCAATGTCTGGTGCCATAATTTCAAAAGGAATATTGAAATCGAAGTTAAGTTCTGCTATACGGTGTTCTTGCAAGGTTCTCTTGATTACAAAAAAATCATAACTCATGGATTTTTTGTACTTTCAAAAATGCATATTCTTATTGAATGCATGTAGGAAGAAATTAAAGGGTCAATACTTACTACAATTTGAACTTTAATAAGATAAAGACACATGCGTGCAAATTTAATGTAAATTGACGACAAACTCAAACGAGATATAACCCAAATTAAGAAAAAAGAACGCTGAACTTATTCACAATTAGCATGTGAATGGGAGGATCCTGCCTATAAAATTTTATTTTAGTGAGAAATATTTTATCATGTTTTCACCCACCACAGTTTGTCCACCTTAGATATTCGCTGTTCGTCATAATTTTAGTTATTAAACCAAGTTTAGATTTAAACACATTACATTGCATGCACTAAATTATAACAAGTTTTGGGTACTTTCGCGCGCGTTTTTTTTTTTTCTGTGGTCGTTGCATATTAGCCGCAAATGTTTGATTGTGGATATTCTTTTTAACTGTTTGTGTTAACTAAACCTATCTTAGTTATTACAGTTCCACAGATTGTTACTAATGTAGCACATTCTATCACATTGACATTATCGACAAAGAAATACTTTACCTTATTGTATCAAAAAATTAGCATGAATTAACGTATTACTTTTAAATAAAATTTATGCCGAAATAAGAAAAAAATCCAAGTTAAATCCAACTTTGGCCAATGTCGTTTATTATATGAAGCAGCTTTCTCTTTAATATACTAATGAATAAGACACTGGTTCTAATGTTATCTTGACTGTCTGTATAAAATAGTCATATTACAGATTTTACTAAACTAACATTTTCTCTAAAATACCTATTTGTGAAGGAATATTTATATCTGAAATGGACAGACATATCAAGGACAAATGTTGTTGCCATTAAGGTTTGTAATAGATCTGTATTTGTAGAATGTATTTGTTAAACGGTTTCTCTACTTTACGAACATATAAACGTCGTGAATATGATCTAAGACAAAATAATAAATCTTTAATCTACGTGCACTCCAGACGGAGAAATGAGTTCGTTAAAGAGAATCGAGTCAGTGGAGAAACATAAAAGGATTTAAACTTCTGTATAAACATACATTCATGTAGTATTTACATGTAGAATCTTTAATGGTATGGTAAATCAATGCTTTTTTTCTAATACATATATTCCTTGCAGTCAGTAAGAAGACATCATGTTGCATGTTCTGACAAAATAGATAATGTGTCTTTCCTTGATGAATTTCCAGCACGAAAAAATGAAAGTCAAAAAGAAGAATTGAATTTATCTTATTTTACGATCCATTTAATAATCTTTATTATTTTGACTTAGATTCCCTCGTGGCGAAAATTAACCATCACAAATATTTTGATGATGCAGATATCGAAGAACCAATCTGCACTGATTCATTTAATGATTTTTTATGGTAACTGATGGCAGTACATGTGATAATTATAAACACAACACATAAGTCCCAGCCGGCAAACCAATAATGATGATGAAAAGATTTCTGGACTCGGCAGGTGATCATTATTCCCTCAACATCACGATTTAATTATCCTTCGCCTCTCTTTCGCATTCTCACTAACACACTTCACTAGAGAGTGCTCATTATGAAAGCTTTCCATCCTATGTTTGAATGAAGGCAATTATATTTTTATTATTCTAGTGAATGGTAAATTGTAGCAAATGATATAGAAAATGATTTCTTTTTAATAAAGGTACTAGTGGGGTCTGTTTGACTAAACATTATTATGCTACATTGAACATGTGCACACCACTCATTGTGTTCTTGTAATAACACTGTTGGTACAACCTAAGCAGAGGATGAGAAATATTGATACATGTAAACCGCTATGAAAAAGACAATAAACAACACTTTTACTTCCTTCTGTTTACTTCCTATTGAGTCAGAAACAAACACCCTGTTTGAATTTAAATCTTAAAGCAATACTGAAAAGGATTATAGAACGTAGAACGTTTGGTCTTTAGCACTATTGACATTAATGGACCTAGGATAACTTGGATACCAGTAAAAGCCACAGGAAACACCTTTGTTCCGCCATAAAATAAATTACCGCTAGGATAAAAGATAGAAGATAAGAGATGTGTCTTCTGAAATACGGACAGTTGTGCTATCTATTGCTCAGGGTAGTACAGGGTATGTTTGCCTAATACATTATCTAAAATCTAACTTACTATTAAAAAATTGAAGAACAAACATTATTACTTTTGTAATGATATATCGTTAAAGAAATCTTATCGGTTCTTTAACTTTCGTCGTTGTTAACGTCAAAAATGAAATACAGTTTAATTGTTGACCTTTGTTATGGCTAAAATGTAAAACTACTTTTACAGACATAATGTTTTTAACATGTTAGTCCACTTATTATGGAGAGTTAGAGACGGTTCAGATTACTAGTAGTTAAAAAAATGACAGACAAAAAATATTCTCTTTAACACTCATTTTTTATATGTATGTTTAATGTAAATGTTTGAAACGACTAACGTAAAACGACATAACCGTTTGGTAATGTAGTTGTATAATACTGAAAGTATTACGACAATGTTTTTGCTTTTTCGGTCGAAATTTGTCACATTTTTGCAACTAGTAAATTAGACCGGCTAAAATATTTCGTAATTATTACAATCATTATCTCATCTGACGCCATAGCGTGTTGGCCATTTCTACAAAGTGGATTTCATAGAAACTGTCACCCGCGAAAAAAATCCATTTACGTTATATAATAATCTATTCTACAAAATTTAATCTGTTACTCCAGGAAATGTTTTAAATTGGCCCTATTATAACAGTATTCAATTATGCGTTTATTTTTAAAAGAAAATATCTCCTTTATGTGGCTGAGAACGAACATGAAGAAAACTTTATGCTCCTTAAGGAAATTGGTCATCGTTTGTATCATGATAGCTTATTATTTCACAAGTAAACCTCGTGCAATTATGCTATCAAAGTACAACTGTACTCGGCGGTTACAAAATAGTAAAAGGACCACAGCTTTCGAAATTGACATATTACGACGAACACTTATTCCCGTAGGTCTATCGTGGTATCTTTATTAAAAAAACACGTCACATTGGCTAAACCAGACGTATGGCTAGAGCAATGACACTTTTGGACACTCTGCCATTTGTTAATTATCCATAATCACGGACGTAAACCCAGCTGGCATAATGCCGTTGTTGCCATAATTCCCGCTAAGAATTATTGACGCATTTTGTGCATCACATTTGTCTAAGTTAACTTGGCTTTTTAGCTTTATAATGTGTTCTAACGTAGACAGGCGATGATAATTAAAGCTATATCAACGGACAAATTTGTCTCTGTGTATGAATTACATTTATTTAGCACTTTAATGATAGTGAATAAAATAACGAATGCAAGTTCTTGTCTACTGTATTTAGTGTTCGAAAGGTAGTATTTGCATACAGGGTCTCCCATAGTACCCGTTACCAATTTGAACAAATGTCATTTCATCATTTGCTGTTCAATATGGACTATCTTTATATCAAATATGAAATAAAAGAATGGAGAAAAGTGTGGGGAAAATATACGACGTCATTGAACAAGTGACGTCTTTTGACGTTAGTCATTTTTCAAGATGGCGTCGCTTCAGAATGTTAAAACTGAGGTTGTTAAATTATATTATTCAACGCAATCACCAGCTACAGCCATAAGAGAATTAGCAAAACGGCATCCAGAACTAAAAGGGATATCTCGAATGAAGATAAAACGAATTGTTGACAGGTTTGAAGCTAGCGGTTCTGTAACAAATGGGCGTTCATCAAATCTCGGGCGGCCAAAGTCAATGCGGACGGCTGAAAGTCTCGCAAGTATTCAGAACGCGATTGAAAACTTCAAAGGTCAGAGAGAAAGAATTTAGGTAAAATGACAAATACAACGAGTAAAACAAGTGCGCATAGGATTTTGTGATATGGATTAAAACTCCGTACACGCTTTCAGTAATGCAGCAGTTAATTGATAATTAAATATTGACCGCCGATTTTCATTTGCACACTGGGTAAAGAACAAATCTTACAATGTTGTCATTCTATGGTTTAGTGATTAATCACATTTTATGTAAATGCTGCTTTGAATAGGAAAAACTGTCGCTATAGGGTGGGGGTGGGGGTTGGGGGCAGCCCTCAGCAAGCATGGCGTGATTGGGCCTTACTTCTTTGAAGCCGAAGACGAGAACGCTGAGACGATAAATGGTGACAGATACCTAAAGGTCCTCAAGCATAAATACATATTATCTTTATGAAGGAAGGGATTGGGTCTCAACAACATCAAAGCCATACACATTTACGATCGTTCTGAAATGGCTTGCAGATACATTTGGAGACAAAGTGGTGTCCCTAAACACGCAATATGTGTTGCTCCCCAAACTCACCTGTCTTGAGCCCTCTAGACTTTTATTTGTGAGGATATCTAAAAGACAGATTTAACAAACCAACACCAACTTTCCTAGCGAACTGAAAAAAACTTTAAATGTAAAAATATGACCCTTACCTATTCCAAGTATTGGACATCTTACACCCGAATGCCTATCAACATTTTATCATTGTTCATAGATTACTTTAAATGGTTTACGTATTGGTTTAAGTCTAAAACCACCCTGTATATTTTTATTGTCATACACTGAAACCAATGAAAATAAATATACGACAATCGGAGTCATTTCGGCTCATTTTTACAGAAAGAAAGCAAAATTTGATATACCAGAGAAATGACACCATGTCTTATGCACAACTAGTCTATCATCCATGGTCTGAAAGTACACAAATGAAATAACAACCTTCACGTATTTCCTGTAAGCACTAAATAAATATAACATGTTACTTTCTAATAACCCCTTGTGTTATGTGCGTTGCATGTCGAAATTTGTATGCATATATGTTCAATTTTGTACATGCAATGCATTTATGTTTACGCTATTTGAAGGTCTCCATCAAGTTCAACACCTGTTTATCGTTAAAGTATCATCCATCAAATGTACCGTTCAGGCAAGTTCACATTTGATACTCTGATATAGCTTACTATCTGCACGTGAACATTGGATAAGTGTTAAACTTACCAAAGATGAATGGATATAAACGGGCATTATGTCAAAATAATATTTCCAGAACGCTGTTACGAAAATTGTTTATATTTTATGACGTCACCAGCAGTTCTGCGTTTTATCAAACATGGCGTCAATGGAATGAAACTTGTGACAATTTAACAATTATTTGACTCGCTAACTTTTCAAGTGAGTATTGCTTTGTTTTTATAAAAACAGCTAAAGCAAGATACATGTACATATATATGAGCACATCTCACCGTCATTTGTCTTAAATTGTTTTTTTCTTATTTTGCATAATAAGTTTTTTTTCTAAAGTTCATTTTCAACATAGACATCATGACGACATACTGGATATCCGTATGATAAACACAAAGTAACGATTTTCTCATCAAAATGTTCAACTGTAGAGATAAACAAAAACAAAACGATGAAGAACCAATTTCCATTCTGGTGTATTTAAAGACAATTCACTAGTATGATTGGGAAAATAAATCTACCTACAACATATTTACAGGCTATTATACTCATATCGAATGTTTGCTGTTAAACGAATTCTTTAGCAGCTTAGATAAAAACAGTAAGAAACCCCACTATTGATGTGATATAACTTAATTAATGAACCATTTATCAAAGTCTTCTCTGAGAAGATCGTCAAAGCTTTCATTGTAAAAGAAGCATCTGTAATTAATAGCAGTTTAAATAGGCAATAAAGCATTCCAAAACATAAAAATATACAACGTTTGGCGGGCATAGTAAATACAAGCTATGATGTGTAGATGTGTAGAAAATTCGTTTGAGACTGCACTTTTTGAGTAACAAACATATTGATTTACGTATCATAATTATCTATTGCATGTTATTATTTTTCTCTTTCAACTGAAACATCATAAGCTGAATAGAACACTGTAATCTCATTGGCGTAGATGTAGAATTCGTTGTCAGTCTAAATAAGGTTATGAATGCACACCACGTTACCGCTATTTAGTATTTTTCGAACAGACCACCCATCAAAGGGTGTCTGTTTCCTGAAAACTGGCAGAAAAACCCCCACCACCCATCAAAGGGTGTCTGTTTCCTGAAAACTGGCAGAAAAACCCCCAACTAGAACATGAAGTTTTTTTAGTAACATATTTAATATATTCTACCTTATCTAATCACATATTTTTCTGCGTATTACTAGAGAAGGATTTGACACACCGTATCGGTTTATACACTTTATATCGATCTATGAAATCTATATCGGCCTTTACAAGAGGATACATACACTCGAACTAACAGTTTCTTGTACTGGAATGTCAAAAGGCATCCGAACGTTACTGAGCCAATTTATTGTAGCACTACACATTTTCTTTATTTTATCAATGTTGACTGACCCCCTATGTGTAAAACTTCATGAGACTATTGGTATGTTTTTATTACAGTACCAATGTAAGTTCTTTAAACACTTTTTCGAACGTTTAAGTTTTAGACATACATTATTAAGACGTTTAGATGACAGATCAGATATATGGTAAATAAAAAAAAAACAATTGGAATAGCGCACTGGTATTTAATAGAAAAGAGAAAGAGAGAGAGAGAGAGAGAGAGAGAGAGAGAGAGAGAGAAAGAGAGAGAGAGAGAGATTCGCGTAATTATGCTTTTATAAATATTCTAGCCTGTTCTATAAATTCATTATAATTATGGTATAGGTTGTGATATGAAAAGAAGTTATGTTCCACAGCTTCGAATGTGTGATAGTAAACGTTAAGTTAATCTTCAAAGATGCCAGTAAGAAATAAACTAATTCGATTATTTGCGTGCCAAAGATTTGTGGTGAACAATCGCGAGCATACATTGATGTGGTAGGCTGCGAAAAGCCTTCTGGATTAGATAAAAAAGTAAACATAATAGTGGTATAAAATTAACATAATTATAAAAGGTTTACTTCGAACAATTCGCATCCTGTTCAATTTGAATATGTCCATTTTTGTGCAATGCTATGTAATTGTGTTTTGGTGTGTTTGGGCGATATCTTCAGTGTGAGTACATATCTGCGAGAAAGTTGTAATGCAATAAACTTCATTGAATAAACCACCAATTGTAAAAAGACTAGGTTTGAAATATATTTGATATTAAGTGTACATATTAATTCAAATTTAAATGGTTGTGTTTAGACGATAACTGTTATGTAAACTATCAATTATCGTCTCATCTTCAAAAGGCTACAAACTGTATAGGATGAATGAATGTTTAATACCTTGTGTTGAATCAACATTAGCACGAAAAGGCAATTGCAGGAATGAAACAAAAAGTTAAGTTAAAGATTTATTGTATGCGAGTACTAATAAACACTGTACATTATGATTTTGTTTGTCCTTAAATAATATGAACAATGAATTTACAATAAAAAGAGTTAAAACTTAATAGCAATATGTTTATAGGTAATAATATATTGTTTATATGACATATTCTTGTATACTTATAATACGTTCTTTATTCATTTATATTTTATGTCATAAGAAGAAACACTTTCAGGATCCTTGGACAGCCGTATTAAATCTTTTTGATAAGCTTGCAGATGTTGGTAGTTTTCGTGCTTGATTGAACATTTAAATTAGGTAGTTCTTAAGTACGGTGATAAAAAATTCTGAAGCAAGAATATACATACATTTTAATATCGTTTACAAAGAGACAGGATCTACATGTATGCTTTAAAGTTGCATACAAAAGGAAGCTTTGAAAAACATATTCTCGAAATAAGCACCATTGTCAAAATAAAATATCAGTATAAACACTTTGTTCATTTTTTAACTTTGATTTTATACTTTTAAATATTTAACTGGTTTAATTTTGTAATTTTTACTTATCCCATTGTTTTAATAATAATTCTATGCGCTGTATAGAGAGTTCTAAGTTATGGAGATACGGAAATAATATATATATCATTGTTTCATTTTATTGCAAATGTTGTAGCGGAAAATCGTTTCCTATCAACCTCAGTAGTGCCTGACAACCTTTGTCCATTAGCAATATTATGATGAAAGAATGAAACAAGACAATTACCGCAGGCGACAATTCACTTCCAATTCATTATCGTGTAGGTGGCTAATCTACCAAGAAGCGACAGACGAAATGCAATAACAAAGACAGTTTATAATTTCAGCACCTGTAAATAATAACAATCGGAAAATGTCGCTCATGCAATCAGCTTTGTTCAGTGATGATCAGTGTATGTAACAAATGTGACGGGACGTCTCTTGTTAACACAAATATGGCTTACAACAATATATAGGTTGCATGTTGCGGCCTTGCTCGCAAAGGATATGACTAAACTGTCTATCATAAAAGTAACACTGTACAAATTGGTATCCAAGCTTTATCGACCTTAACATATCAGCATGCAGCGTTTGTATGAGGTCGGTTGGTATTTCTATTACGTACATGCTAATATAAAGGAATAAAGCGATTTCTGGTAATGAAACAACACAAGCAAATTGCAAATTGCAAATTGTTTTATAAACACGATTATCTATCTAAATTGAACTACAATTGGCCGTTTAGGCAGACTTTAATAATTTATCCTCAATTTCATTTAGATTTTGGTGTTTGCTTTCTGAAACAGGAAACTTAGATGTATTGCATGTAACTATCGAACATGAGAGTTGACCTAAAACATAATTTGCATTTCTACTTGAGGATTGTTCCGGTTACTTTGCACTATGGAAAAGTATCAATTTTCAAATGGAATGACTTCGGACAGAACAAGTCTAGTCCAGTTGTGTTTCTGCAAAGGTTTCTTTGACTAAAAGCTATTCGATCTATTTAAGAGATCATATTCGTCATCATTCGTCATACATGTATACGTGTAATGTTAACGCATAACAAAGAATATTAGTTTAATATGCATCGTAATGGCAGTTCATGTATCAGGAACGATTTTTTAAACGTAGGCAAAAATAGAGCCGTACGCTTGAAACACTTTTGAAATAAACTTTTGTTGATTACTTTAAACTTTAGTTTTTTATATCAGTTGTAAGTCGTGTTCCAAAGCATTTATTATATATGTTCATTTTGACAAGGTCGTAGTAACAAAACATGATTGCTTGAAAGTACAGAATGATTGAGGACAGAAATATGTTTCTTTATCGGTAATGCGTTATTTAATGACTATCTGAGGATGCTATATAATACCTTTTACAAATCTGTTTACCGACCATTTCAGACATCACATATTTTCCTAGATCCAAATGACTAAAATATTGATGGTAAAATAGTATATTAATGTAAATTGAATTATTCTTGTAACAAGCTTAGCCAGTTTCCTACACAAAAATACAATCAACTTCTATAACATTTTGCCCTCTGCTTTGCATTGCATTGTATTGTGTAATATTGGCTTGAAGTCAAAACCTCTGGTAAGACACTTTCAAATGCAATGTTGAAATGATGTTTGCCCTTGAGCAATGTCTTCAACATTTATACAAAATTATTTCATAGTCTGTTTTCATACGTTTCCATTACCCTGCCAATATGCTAGGTTGGATAAAATGATTGTACACAAAAGGGCTTAACAGTTTGTTAATAAATAAATTGAATCAACCCATAAACCCATAATAGGTATAAGTAATTCGAAAGTCCGCTTGCTTCTTTTTGTACCCAGAAGTATTTCATTTTTATCTGTTTAAGGAAATAAGCAAGCTTTATGTGTGTTAAGCTAAATCAAATGTTTCAAGAGGTTCATGTTACAAGGATTTATGCGAAAGTTCTTATCAAACCGTTTCACCTTGTCATCCAAAACAATGCGCTTAAAGACAACTTTACCTAACTCTTTGTATTATTAAAAACAGAAACAAATAAATTACCTGGTTAATAGATGTATTTTTAAAGTAATAAGTAAAGTTGAGATACATGTAGTTGATATTTTAGAATTCACTTTATATTTAAATGACAAAATACATACCGAAATGTAAACAAATACAGGGCATAACATCATTAAATTGATAAATTCAATGACTTTGTGTTTGAGTGAAGTGTAATATTCTCATTTTCTTTTGAGCTTAAGCGTGTTTGTCTTATTCCTTAGGACAGCAATGCACGTATCTAAAATATTTTGATAACCAACAGGTACTTTCAATTATTTTGTCTCCAGTTTTCTACTTTAGTGAATACGCGAATACTACATGTATCAATCTAATACGGCAAATATATTAATTGCGACTTAGAATGGAAATATTTTCATCCAAAATCTAATAGAATGGCTATTTTGGTTTGTAAATTAATCATTGCATGTGTTGCTTCCTTTGTTCCAGAGTGAACAATCATGCCGCAATTGACCTAATCGTGTTGCTGTTTCATTTTCCGGTAACATGTACCAAATGCAGTATATGAGCGACATAAAGTTTGTTCAAGGATGATGGGGAAAGCAACAGTGTTTAAACGGGTATTCTCTAGAACACTATAAGAACAAGGTGTACGGAAACAAAACTACTCATAAAACTCACAATCAAGATGCGTGTGGTGTTGACGAGTACATGACCGCTCCTATTTCAAAGCAACCTGGTCACACCTTTGTTAAGTTTCATGCTGGTATGGAAATAGCGTTATTTCACAATAATGATGTTCAATGAGTATTCCGTAGGTGAATGCGAACTCTTTCCGACAAAAGATGGATGTCTATTGCATCCTGCCTCATTTGTCTTCAAGTGGTCTTTATTGTTATTGGAGTGTGCACGGCATAAACTGAAATTAAGCTCATTAATGTTAAGTATCAATCTTTAAATCAGCTTTGTGGAGAAGAAACAAACTCATGTATCAGACCAATCTCTGTTAAACTTA
This sequence comes from Sinonovacula constricta, assembly GCA_007844125.1. Lineage (NCBI taxonomy): Eukaryota > Metazoa > Mollusca > Bivalvia > Cardiida > Solecurtidae > Sinonovacula > Sinonovacula constricta. The sequence continues at coordinate 50,262,327 of CM017559.1, read as the reverse complement.
ATGTTTCTGCCATATGGTTTATGTGATTATCATTTTTCTTGATTGAAGCATATTTATTTTTCCATTGTCTTGTACATAGTTTGCATTGGGATAAAAATTTCATATAGTAATACAAGATAAGGCTAACACCCGAGAACATAGTTAAGTAAGACGGGTTATTTCTAATTGTATAGTCAATATGTTTAGTGCCGGGAAAATCAGTAATTGTTAATTGGGATAAAGTATTCGCTTTAATATGGACAATTGCGTCTTAATACTGTCCATTTTTGTCAGATATGAAATATCACAATATTTAGGCATTTGAATTGCACACGCACACCCGCAGGCACACACGGACGCACACACACACACACACACATAGCCGCGCATGCATACACACAACACTCCCGCCCGCACACACCTGCACAACCACACACGCCCGCACAAACGCACACACGCATGCAAGCAAGCAGGCGCGCACACCCACACACCCACCCACGACACGCGCACGCACACAGACACAACACACACGCACACACACATGCTTACACACGCACGCGCGCACGCACACACATTTTAAGTTAAAAGGTTGTATTGATATATTTTGTAGGTAAGAAGTGTTATACGACCGGTGTCGCTATTTAAGATGTATTTATATAAAATGGCACGTTTACAAAACGACGAAATGGTGTAACAGAAAGAACAAGCCAGCAACAAACTAGTACAATATTTTTTTATTTTAATAAACAATCAAACAAAATACTAACAAATATATCAGACACAGTTTGAGAATGCAAAATAGATGTTACCTTACAGTTTGTCCCTTCAGGAGGTTTCCCCTTTAATAATAGTTCCAATTAATAATCCAACGTCGAGTAATCCAGAAAATTTGTCGGTAGAATGTCGTTGTAGAAACACACAGTTTAAATAATCTAAAGGTGGAACAATACACGAATGTAATTAATATAATTCCAAATCCAACACTTTTACATTTATATAACTGTAGAATATAATATGCCCACGTAAGTTCCAACACAGAAAGGTTTAATATAGAAGCTGCAAGTATTTCCAAACTATATGTCCAAACTTTATGTCCAAATTTACTTCTTAAATCGGCTAACAAACCCTTATATAGACCCAAAGAATTTCTAGAACTCAGAAGTCTCTAGAACATTAACGAAACCCAGAAGATTCTCGAAACCCAGTTAAAAATAAACAAATGAATTTTCTAGCATAATCCTTTTTTTTCTATCAGTTACGCGAATGCTACGTCATTAATACTACAACGGTAAACAACCCTGACTAGCATAACCTTAAACGCTGGTGTACGACTGTACATAACAGAAGTCATTCGCATATTTGTTTCTTTTAATAAGTTTCAGATACATGTAGAATGTGTATTCTGCCATACACGAATATACGAGTAATTGATTATTATTATAAGTATTTATCAAAACCTCTCTAAAAGAAGAGAACTACATTTGATATTAGACTTAGCACACACTTGTTACGTGTTAGTGTTAAAGTGTATTCTTGACATTGGCAATGTTGTATATACAGAGACATTTTAAAGTCAGTTGTACCATCTTATGATTGAAGTGTTGATTAAGTATTTTGAACTGACTGTTTATAAGTAAAAGAAATAAATAGTTATAATTTTATATTGCCCCTTAGATGTAGTTTTAAGGTTTTGTTAAGCCATGTTCGCATTTAAGAATAACATTATACAATCCAAACCAGTATAAGGCCTCCCTGCAGACAGTGTTTCCGAGGGTTTCTACAAGATATTTATAAAGACTTCCACAAAAACATAAACTATACATTAAAGAACCTCTATTTAATCAGTTTACTTATTTGCCTCCTAGACACCTGTCTATTTAAAACAATCTTAATCCATGTGTTTAATAAAATCAGTAGTGCGTATTGCAAGTTTAAAATAAAATATATTGTAATAGGATTGATGTTTTATCAATAATTGTATTCTTTTATTTTACTGATTAGACCTGATTTACACAAAAAATAAGTCGTCAGATGGGTTTAAAAAAGTGAGAAACTTTAATATAGCTACTAGAGTGAAATTTAAAAAGAATTATTAACATGTGCTAAAAGGTGTCATGATAAAATTGTTACTCACCGAGAGGTTGTCCGGAAACAACTTTTCATACTTCTCTTCCTTTTATTGACTGCCCATAGAAGAGATAGTCCACAAATTGATGGACTGTTTATATGTAAGTTATGTGTTGGGCTTAACAAAAATAAGTGTCAAAATTTATACAAAAGTTAGGATATACATTATGTGTAAAAATCAAAACATCAAAATAATAGTAACGAAAGTGAACAAACTATCTCTCGATTTTTAAACCGCTTAAGGCACATACATGTATTAAAATACAAATTGTACTCAAACTGTTTGATTGTTTAAACATGCAAAGGATATAAAAGTGAAAAAAAAAAACAGGAATGAGACGCTATAGTTCATATAAACAACCAGAGATAAACTAACATTGACCGACATGGACAAATTAATTACACACTGCCATTTATAGAAACTTTGATTAAAACACACCTTATAGGGGACTCGACAGGTAATCAATATTCCATTATGATTTAGATGTAATTAGCATTCCCCTATCTTTGGCCAGTACATTACGTTTCACGCGTGTCCATATTAGTGGAGATTTCTATCGTAATGTATAGGCAGTGAAACTTTAGAAGAAAAACACGCTTTTTTATAGCAAATAGTGTACCTATAAAATGATACAGTTGCCACCATGCTGACTTAGTTAACATGACAATTTTTTATGTCTTATTTCAGCTTGCATATGACCAATTAAAGTGTACAATTCACGTTTCAAAATACAAACGATGCAACATACGGCGAGAATCATTATGTCGATGTTACCTAGCACTTGCTGTGTAAAATACAACATTATTTTATAATTTTATAATAATAATAAGATATAAGTTCAGTTCATTTTGATTAAAACAAAAGCAGTCTTACTTACACTTACACAATGTAGTAAATTGAGGTTTGTGTACATAATGGCAGTTATAAGCTTCATATATCATATATATATATATATATATATATATATATATATATATATATATATATATATATATATATATATATATATATATATATATATATATATATATATATATATGAAGCCTTTAACTGCCATTTTATATATATATATATATATATATATATATATATAGTGAGTCGGTGGGGGAGTGTTGCATGGGTATGCTTCCCCGAAAACAAAATGTTTCTAAAATGTCATAAGATGCGTTCTGAAGTGTTTTTGGACAAAAGGTTACCCGTTATAATGGTTTTATTAAACAGGCGCTGAAAGTCTGAAAAATTCGAAGACGTAAACCTTTAGAAGTTTAAATTTGTTTTTGAAAACCGGCTCAAATTATTCACACAAATATGCCGAAACAGGCAGGCGCATATCGAGCTCAAAACATATACTTGTATAATCGCAAAACTTTAATTTTCATGTCCAACGTTTTGTCCTAAAAAGGTCGATGTCTACTTCTGGAAGTTATCTTTTGATCACAGGCGATGTTTAAGACATGCTTAAATGTTGTGCACAATCTGGGAAAAAGAGACTTGCATCATTATTTTACTTCATATTTATATGCACACTGTTTTGCTGTGGAACTAAGTGTAAACATTATTATTATTATTATTATTATTATTATTATTATTATTATTGTTATTATCATCATTATTATTATGATTATTATTATTATTATTATTACTATTAAAAACTCTTACAACAAATGATACAAAACTTTCAATTTACTATTTTGTCCTGGCGTATTCTTGTTATTCGCAAGATAGTTACAAATTTGCACACACATAAAATCGAGCAGTAAATCATCTCCTATTTATTACAATAGCCTGATGTAGATTTTGTGACTATCGCTGTGAGCCATGTGAAATTTCTTTAACTATTGATTATTTATTCCGATGGACCTTTCCGTAATGTATGTTTCTCCTTTTCTTGCAAAATTAATTAGAATGTTTATATTTATAATAGTCACAAGTGCTACAAACTAAGCTTGCAAACAATTTTAATTGCACATCTTAGATGTGCACATCCTGAAAACATTTTAATTTTAACTTATACCTGCTTACGGCCAAACTTATCTTTTATGTATATTCTTTCCTTACGAAAGTATTTAGAGGACCCATTTGAAGTAAATATTTTATTCCTAGCAATAATTATGCGTACAAATGTCATCTAATTGATCAAAGGCTTTAATATCCCCTTGATCAGATAAAAGTTTAATGTGGCCATTTCGGTCAGGAAGTAGATGGAAATATGAGGCCGATTTATTTGTTGATAACAGCGATTATGTTCATAACATTCAATGAAAGTGGTTTGCAAAGAAACATAAATTGCGATACATTTGCCTTCGCAAACTAATATTTTCTATAAGCTTACCAGAGCTCATTGACTTTACAATCCTTTGGGGGCTATATGTAGTAATTAGATATAACAGTATAAGGAAGATGTATGATTACTTCGAAATGAGCTTATCATATAAGCAAATTGGTCAATTAAAGGATTAATGCTATACCTAAATTTCGTAGAATAGACAAAAAATTTCCTTGCGAGGTATTATTGATCTGTATTATTCTTGTTGTAGAACGCTGTTAAAGCTTCGATAAAAATTTAATAGCATCGTTAACGTGTAGGAATCCACTCATTGTTTGCATTTTAATTTCTGATTCAACATAAACATGAATATACATGTTTGTATTTGGTACTTATGTCGTCTGTGATTTACATTTTTTTACAAGATAATGTTGTCTGTCAGCTTTAAACATAAACACTTGAAATTTCATCATCATCATCATCATCATCATCATCATCATCATCATCATCATCATCATCATCATCATCATCGTCGTCGTCGTCGTCGTCGTCGTCATCATCATCATCATCAGCAGCAGCATCGCCACCATCACCACCACCACCACCACTAGCAACATCAGCATCAGCATCAATACCAGCACCAGCAGCACAGACAGCCTTAACAACAGCGCTTATTAAATACCATATATATTAGAAAGTTTTGAGTCACGACAAAGATCGTTTTGCTCGTTTGGAAGGAGCTGGTAAAAAACTATCACACTTATGCTGACATCGCATTTCCTTCACAAGCAAAATCAAAGTGCTCAAAAGCGCTGTTTGGGTAGTGTAAGTTTGACCCAGCAAGTGATTGCGAACAATGGCCACATTTTTTTCAAAGTAAATCAAATATACAACTAACGCATGGAAAGCACGCACGTCTTCAGCTGCAAACAAACACCTCTCTTTAAATATACTTTGTACATTAAAAAAAAAGTCAGAGTCACTTACATCCGTTAAGAAAATCCATTTAATTAAGCTTTCTCTAATAACAGTTTGATTCTTGTTTCGGTCCTTTTCCCTACTCAATGAATGATATTTCTGCACCGCGATGTTCATTAATAAATTTGAATTTCATGTAAACGTATGTCTGAATTATTCAATATAATGGATTATCCAGTTTAAACAAATAACAATAGGAAAGTTAGCATTTGAAGCATGCCTGGACACAGTTGACGCATATAGTCTCCTTAGACATAAAAAATAATATGTGTTCTGTACCTGTACTATTTCTTGCCAGGCATGAATAAATGACAGCAAGTAGTCAAGGTCTACGGGATCAATCCTGACTGCTTCCGAAATCCAGCTTTCTCATAACTGTGGACAGTGTCGCAAGCAACCCAGCCCCAAAACTCTCGCCACTTTCCCTATCAGAACAACGTATATATGTATAAACTACTCAGGAGAGGATTTGTCCTGGTTGGAAAATATAACGGAAGCGGCTATTCTATTTTCCAAAGCGGACAACCCTGGCCCTACCCCCGTGAATTACTCCAGAAAATTTTGTTTTGTAATGCATCAAGTGTTTTGGCTACACTTCATCTCTTCTTTTATTAATTGACCTAACAACGGGATTAAATAAAAGAATCAATTTACACCATACCTGTCGCTTTGAGCAAACAAGAAATTATGATTTATTTGAATTCAGGATTTAGATTTAGTTGATTAGGAAATATTTGAAGATGACATTTTGTTGTAAAATGAAGAAGACCGACGATCAGATAGAAGATTTAAACTGCAATTACATAAAAAAAAAAAAAAAAAAATAGAGCAAGAAGAAATAAACAGACAATAAGCTCAAGCAGTACTCTAAAATGCGACAAGGTGACAAACGATCGAAGACTCATATGTTACACATTAATATGAGTAAATTATGGTATACCTCATATACGCTCAATGTCTCGGCCAACGACTAGTGCTGATTAGATGTTAGTAATGTCAGACTTTATCCTACATTTTTATATAAATGTACAAGACATTTATTGACAGAAACAAACATATTATATCTTAACATAGCCAACTTATTTGTCAATCACTTAACCATGTACTTCGGAATTTTATTATCTCAAATTATGTAAATCTCCTCTGATTTAACTTTAAACAATATGTGCATATAGTCGGAGATATTCAAGCTTAATACACATATGAAATGGAGCTCAGGCACACAGAAACATAAAAAGAAGCCGCCTTTTTAATGCTGCATTCTAAATAAGAGAAGGAACACACATGCTTACCAGCTTTCTGATGATTTTCTTGAAGGATTAGTAAATTATGTTTCAGTTGTTTTAACATTTTGGACAGACATGCTACCCTTTCGATGTGATATGCACATTAAATTGCCATTTATAATATACAGACTTTCCTTCCTAATGTTCAGCAGTTCAGAATATTGTCTGTTCAAACATTCGCTTATTTAGGTTGTTTTCCGAATCCACTTTGATTTTGTTTTTCCAGAAATAATCATACTGACATAAGGCGAATCATTTTTCAGGAATAAGTGTTCATTGTTTATCATTATTGGTTAATGAACTGTGGATGACTGTTAAAAGTATCGTTGACCCTAAAAAGCTTCGCCAGCCCAACACCGTTTCAAAAACGATGGACGTCAAAATTAATTCGAATAATTCTGTTTAGCGTAAAGATTATGAAACTTTTGCAATTTACAAATTCAACATTGGCTGTTAGTGGTATTAACAAAAAACAACAACAACAAAACTTTAGCAAGTAAACGCGTTAAAAATCTATTGATTACGATTGCGTGTTATGGATAGTGTCTTCAATCATTGTAAGTTAACACAACTAATTTTATTAATATGTCGAATAACCCTAATTTCAGTCAATTATTCAGTTAAAATATCAAACCTAATCAGTTCGTAGCAATTTTTTTATCCATTTAACCACAATTTAAAAAGCACATAAAACAAATCGAATAAAAACTTTGGACAAATAACTCACAACTTCTACCGTTTTCGTTGATAGCATGCACTCAGATATTGACTTATCTGTTCTTTTCAGCTTAATGTAACTAATTCTTTTCATGCTTATGAAACATATTCAGAAGGATCATCGATATATAAATATGTGCAACTTAAGAAATTATACTTCAAGAAAGGTCTTTGAGTCTTCAAACAAAGAAATGAATAGGATGCCAGAACTGTCGGGTTTGCTCTTATTGTTAAATGACTAATCACAGATTTGTTCTTACTTTTACATTTAGTGTGCATGTGGATACCTTGGTCCTGTGTCTTTTAATTTTCGTATATGTTGCAGTGCTCAAAGGACTTTGTCTTAATATAAATTTTGTATACATATATAAATCAGTTGCCAAGTTTTAACAGCTTACAAATACACACATATGCAGATATTTAGTATTTAGTATTCATCTTTCAGTTTGTTTGCACAGAAATCAAACCATTGTTCTCGAAAACAGGCCTATTTTAGACTTACGTCAGAACATTCTTCATTTTTCTTAATATGTAATATGTTTAGTTTTCTATACGCTACATGTATAAAAACGTTCGTAAACCGTATTGGTAACAGAAGCATCTCGACATATTTACAGTCTTGCTCAATCTCTGCCATTTATAGAGTTTGGTAGTTACACGTGCTTCGCGGAGGAAAACAAAGTATTGTCGGAAACAGGCATATTCCTATTGAAAGCTAGCTTTTGTCGTTAAGTAACTTTTATTTGTGTGTGTGTGTGTGTGTGTGTGTGTGTGTGTGTGTGTGTGTGTGTGTGTGTGTGTGTGTGTGTGTGTGTGTGTGTGTGTGTGTGTGTGTGTGTGTGTGTGTGTGTGGTTTAAGAACAATTAAATTCCAGTAAAACAATCTCCAGAGCTTTCAATGTACTTTTACACCATATTGCAGTTCGGAGAACATGATCGAAACATATTCCATTGTGTCTGCGTTTGATAGTTGTAGTAGAAGCAAAAATGTAATGGTTCATTTGAACACCGTAATAATATGTTATATTCAATACACAATGTTTAACTGCAGCTGGTTCGAAGTAATTTTGTATCATTAACACAAAAGAGAGTTGTTAAGCCATGACGTTATGTGAGGTATGTGATAATGAAAAAAAACAAGGGCCCTGAAGAAGTTTAAGGTTTCTAAAGTACTCAAGTTTTATTAGTTAGTTAAATTTTATTTACAGTACGTGGTAAATAATTTTGGTGGTTACATAGAAAAAATGCACAAGATAATTCGCGTTGTCTTTAGTGTTGTGAAAATCTATGATCTTTTAACATATTTAAAATCTAATATATGCTGACTCGAATGTCTTTCTGGCATACTTTGTTTTAGTCCTGTTTTACATAAATTGTTTACAACATATCCTGGGAATATATCAGTCAATCTATTTTACATATAAAGCAACGTTACTTAACTGTAAACAAGTTTAAATACATACTTACCCACAGTTTGGTAGTCTAATAATTAAAAAAATAAATTATTATTATATATTTGAGACAATTTTATGCTGATAGTATTTTTTTCATTTTTGCAAAAATATGAATTCTTATAGTGCTAATCATGGAATCATGCAATGTAGTTTGTAGAAGTTGATTTTAGATAAAGTATAGAGCTGCTAAACAATTATATTCAGTATATTCTCAAAACAGGCCAGGCGGAAGTCTTCTCATATGGCAGACTTCGACCTGATCGCGTCTAACTTTTGTTAAAACGATACACATACCAACATATACCAACTATTGTGTAGAATTGTCTTTCAAAATTAGAAAATTGACGTCTAGAACCAGAAAGAAAATATTCGGAAAGGACAGATATATATATATATATATATATATATATATATATATATATATATATATATATATATATATATATATATATATATATATATTGCTCTCTGTGTGCTGTGTGCCATTGTGACTGTGTCTGTCCATGTCCATGAAATAAAGGATCATCCGAAGTTCAGTACCTCAAATTTGTTTTGATTATCATAGTAGCTAATGATGATAAACATAGATCGTCTTTTTCTTCTTGCAATATCTTAGTGCCATTTTCGACAAAGGTAAAAAACTCTCGACTGATCAAATCAGAAAAAGTAAGTTGGTCAGGTTTTGTTAGTTATTTTCATATTAATGCACGTTAAAGTAAATATAATACAGAAAGAAGAAAACGCATAGAAGAAAGGCATCTCTCCAGATGTATATTTAATTATAAAGTAAACACAACCAAAGGTATCATGTACATACTTTTCCTACGAATAAAAATATTTTAGTTTAATCGAAAAAGGGTTTAACTGTTAAAAGGTTTTGTATATTTTTCATGGACGAGAGCATTTTCAAAAATAGAAAATTTATAACAAAATTAAACACTATATATAACACACTAAAAAGTCATTTAAATAACACGAAAACAAACTTAAAATTGATCGTTTTTTTACCGATTGGATTGTTAAGACATTACATGACTAACGATGTTTCGATTCATTAATATCATTGTAAAATTGTATTTGCATACGTACGTGTGGTAATTAATGCAATTTAAATTAAAGCAAATATGTAGCGTGTATTGTTACGTTGCTGTATAGAGAGACTTCAACATCAACACCATGGAGGGCATCCAATCAAACACAGCTTGTGACAAACCAGATTGGGATTATTTAATCATTTTGTATTTATCTACAGAACACGTTGCAATAATTACTTGCGTTCAAAAGAAAATTACATAATGCCTGCCACTAAGGAATGTTTTATTGTCCCATAATAAAACAATTTCAGCTTGCAACACGTATGTTAATAATGCCATAAAAGCGCAGTTCTGTTAATGTGAGTTATCAATGGTGCAATATTTATGACATCTGTCACTTTGGCAAGAACAGAAACAGCAAAATACAAAGACAGTTGCATAACATAAAGTATAGAGCCAACATAAACAGCGAACGGTCCTTGGTATATGTTTATATAATGCACATTTATATATGTTGTACGGACAAGTGGCAGGTTTATTAGAAAAAAGGATCTATCTGTAAAAAAGTTTTGTTATTGCCTCTGTATCTTTTGAACGGAATGTTTCTAGAATTTTATAGAAATCGTGAAATCCACTGAAAATTTTCCGATTTCAAGAAAATATTACATTAAGATGTGCTTAGTCATACTAATAACTGAAAGCAATGTCAGGCATAGCAATATGGATTTTTTTTTTTGAGCATATGTGCTAAGACGATCAGTGAAACGATTATTATTTAGCCACATGCATATTTCAGCTGCATCACAGTAATTTATGTGCTGACATCTGCTGAATATGACATATATTACTGCCAAACATATTCTGTTCATTCATGGTTTATAGAAGACTACATATACTCTCTGTAGAAGATATCGTAGGCATTTTAAAATCAATTAGTAAAACGTCTCTTAACTCCTAAGTATAATGTTCTGCATTGTATTTTACTATTTAAAAAGAATTGATCGTTTTAACACGTAATGAACAGCGTACCCATGGCAAAGTGGCTAGAGTCGCCGACTTAAAAATTCTCAGCCCCTCACCGCCTTGGTTCAGGTCCCAAGTCGGGGCAAGAACTATGTGGATCGGGTTTCCAGCTACCTGCGGTACGCCGGAGGTTCTAGACATATGCCTGGGTCCATCCCCCGCAAAAAAATGATGCTATGAACCAAATGACAATATTCTGACAAACATAATTGGGTCATGTGGTATTAAGCTAAAGTATTACTTAAACCTTAAACTGGATCTTATTTATAAGTATGCAGTTAAGGACACGAATTAAAATCCATTACTTTTGGCAAAAATACATGGATTAAGGTGAGGAAGAAACGCCACAACACACATACATACAACACACAGACACACACTACACGGGAACACACTAACAAACACATAACCCACAGCCACACAACACAAAGACCCAACACACAGACACACAACACACAACACACGACACACAGACACGCGGCACACAGACACACAAAACACTTGCACACAGACACAACACATAAAAACACAACACACAGACACACAGCCCACATATACACAGACACACAACACCCAGACCCACATCACACAGACACATAACAAACATACACACAATACACAAACACACAAAACACAGACGCACAACACACAGACACACATTACACAGACACATAACACACATACACACAGTACACAAACACACAAAACACAGACACACAACACACAGAAAAACATTACACAGACACATAACACACATACACACAGTACACAAACACACAAAGCACAGACACACAACACACGGAAACACAACACACAAACACACAACACACAACACACGAAACACAGACACGCGGCACACAAAACACAGACACACAACACACATACAAGCAGACATACGACACACAGACACACTGCCCACAGACACACTGCATACAGACACACAACACACATACACACTGCATACAGACACACAGCACATATACACACAACACACAGACACACTACACACAGACACACTACACACAGACACAAACTAGGGAGACACACACAGATACTATAGAAAAGGATAGAGTTTAGAATAATTATACATCACAATACTTCCAGATCAAGACTGAGCTGCGAAAAATTATTCCTGTACGTCTGGGAAATATAAAAAACAAGGCGCATCAAATAATTTTTGCGTGAAATGGAACATGTGAACAATCTGGCAACTGTAGTTGCCATTGCCATCATGCTTCTTCTCTGTCTGCTTCTTCCCTAATGGCATGGTATAACTTTGGTCGTATTCAGAATCACGAAAGCATCTTGTGCGAAGCATTAGTCTCAGAATTTTACGTAAACTCATAATCGAATGTAATGCCGATTATTGATATGTAATAGTCATCATGTTGAGTGACAAAGTATAAACTCGTAAAATGCAACTTACATGAGTACCATTACCTGTATAAAACTACTACCTGTTTAAGCATCTTGTGAAGTACTTGTGAAAAATTATAATCGGCATCTCCCATTACTATGTTTAATTAAATGGTTCAATCTACCAAGTCAAGTTAGAAGTGTCTCGCGGATATAACCTTTGTTACCAAATGCTATACTTTATAGCGTAGACGAGTTGGGACAATGCATCTTCTAGCTCTTCTTTGTCAAGCTAAATAGCATAAATAAAGTTTACAATGTAGCGATAGATCAGTCTGTTCCGCTTGAGCTTCCAATTATTTCCTTTCAACGTAGGGTTTCTTAGGAAGACACAAATTATATTCCTTGTTACTATATGCCTGGATCAAAAGGACGCAGTCAAATTTTGAATCTTAGGTAATATTTGTTACGTACAATCTGACACTATCAACATGCTCGTTAGTGTAACTACATCTGAGTAAAACAATGTGGCAAAGTTGTGTCTTGTTAACAGATCACGTCATGTCAAGTCGATGGAAAGATAAAAAGCTAAGACCATATCTGGTTGTTAAAGAATAACTTTGCAATGGTTGACATTTTTATTTACATTTGTAAAACAAAACGTTACTCATTACTAATTATTGCATTTGATTATCCTTCCTTAACAAAAAACGGGTGGCTTAAATGTAAAATACAGCTTAAAACTTATATCTATATCACAATAGGTTGTTATTACTCTCGTAATTTTGAAACCTGTATGGCTATTTACATCTTGCCCCAGGGCGTAAACGTAGGTATATAAACTTGTTATATTCATATCATTAAAAGAGATGTATAAGTCAATGGACGATATACGTCTACAAATTCATTTCGCTTGCTTTGTAACTTGTTTCCAGAGTCAGAGAAAAAACAGCACTAGAACTATCAGATCTGAGACCAAGGCCATGATCCAAATGCTGTCTTTAGTCTAATGCATTTAATGAAAAAAATGACAATTAAAAAAAAAACCAACCTGATTCCCCTTCTTGCTTATACCAGTAAGTTCTGTAAAAAAGGCGTAGTTAATATAGAATTCTGTGATTTAAGGCTTCTTTTCACGCGATTACTCGTTAGTACTAAACTTATCTTAGTCGTTGTATTATGTTGATGTAGTTTCCAAAAAGGCGGATTTTACTTCACTATTTTTGAAATCGTACAATCTAAACTTATCTTATTAAAATTTTAATGCCATTATATGCAGTTCTTCTGTGGATTTTGGCCATCTTCTTTGCAAGTCGTTAACCATGTTTTAATTCACCAAAAAGACCAAAAAGGTTTGATAGTGACATGTTAATACGGTTCTCTGATACACTGCAAACTTGTTAAAACTCGATAACAAATATAATTTTCAAATATCATTTAAGTAGATTTATTAGCATAGTAAACGAATTAGGGCCTGTTTTAAGTTACGTAGGTTTTGACTGACACTTCAACCTACAATTAAACTATTTTTTCCAACATATGATAACAATGTTTATATATTATATAAGCGCCCATTGAAATCAAACAGTTCGGTTTTGCACCGAGCGACAGTACAAAATCCAAGAAAATCCTTAACTTATGATGATAAGGGAACGTTAACAATAAATTTTGCACTTATTACCAAGACTTTTAAAGTTAACACTACTATTACGCCAAGGCGTAATAATTTCAATTCTCGTAAAGGACACTTATTCCTATACGTTCCTATTATCTTGGAAGCTTTCCTTAACCCAAGTAACGTCTTGTTACTACAAATAATTTTCCGGCGCTATGGCACATATTAAAAGATATCTGAAATTGTCATCATTATCACCATCTCCACGTATGTGACCGTCTTTCCACCTGGCGTGATATCATTATGGCTTAACTGAAGGATTATTGAAGCATCTTTAATTAGTCTCAGGTAGAATTCTACAGAAATCGAATCTCCAATGTAATGTCCATTATTGATAGACGAAAGCCACACCCTTAAATAAAAATAACTTGTAGGTCAACTTTATACATGCCATTACTCATACCCTACCTTAGATTAAGGTATAATGCGAAGACAATATACAGTCCATGTAGTTGGCTGTAAAAAGATATGTTCGTCAATCTCGCCTAATAGTAAGTAATGAGCACGTTATACTTCGCATCTCGGATATGGTTTCTCTCTGAGTTCGGTGATATTGCAAGGTGTTTACTCTTTTTTCTTAATTAAGATGAACCAAGTATGTTTCAGTTTATCGCTTTTGGTAACAAAAATGTTGATTAGGAATGGAAATACAAAGTGTCAGTTTTAGCAGCATAAATTATGGCATCGGAATACTACCGCGTTGAATAAGGATGCTTGAATTCGATTGTTTAATACATGCTTGATTCGTTGCAGAAGTATCGCAAGTATATAATAAATGTTTCCGTCGACTGAATTAAGATCCGATCCTTATGGGTGCATGGAAACATTTGCAATCTAAGCTAGTTTATAATTTAAAAGTCCTTGCATTGGGTACACAACAAAACTATTCTTATCCAATGTGCGTTACTTTTCTTTCGAGATTCCTTGGAATTTCATTTTGAAAATCTTAATATTTTGCTGACGGGAAATAAGTGTTTTTTCCATGTCTCTTATACGTTTTGATGGCAACATTTGTCTACAAATAATATTTTTTATCCGTGGACTGAACCAATAATAAATGTTTACACCATAAATCAGCCAAAAGGTGAACATTAGGACTCACTATAGCATAAGAGACCGACATTATTTAATTAATGAATCTTGAAGCAAAACCATTTTATTTATTATGTAAACGC
Source organism: Sinonovacula constricta (assembly GCA_007844125.1). Taxonomy (NCBI): domain Eukaryota; kingdom Metazoa; phylum Mollusca; class Bivalvia; order Cardiida; family Solecurtidae; genus Sinonovacula; species Sinonovacula constricta. Next base: position 50,247,256 of record CM017559.1, on the reverse strand, counting down.
TTATCTATTTCATATAAGGTAAATGGATGGAAAATGATTAAATTATATTTGCATTGGAATGATAATCGACATGAAATTCCTACTTTATAATACTAACAAGAAACCACGAAAAATCACTTTAACTACATTGATTATTTATGAATTTTCCTTAGACGTCCTTTTCGATTGCTTTTATTTGCAAATATAGGTGTACCTTGTCTATGGCGTGGGTAGCAATAAAAAGACAAGGAAATCCGAGGGTTTACATATATAATTAAATTTACACAAGTAGTCACTATTACAAAGAGTGTTTTCGTAGAGCTAGAAGGCTCTCACAGATGTGTAAATAAAAAACAAACGTAAATAAAAACAAACACAAATGCTGAATATGCCAAACGTCAAATAAGTGGAACTTCCTTACACTGTCGTTGGCAATGATCAGACAGCTGGGCAACAGTCTGTTTACAGCAACCAGCTCTCACAAGGCTCCAGTCTGTGGATTAATGAAACCACAAGCCTCCATAATAGCAATCTACAGGTTGATTATTATTTACATTTAATTTACATAAACTTGCATAAAAATAACTTAACACAACTTTACAGCAAATCAATAATGGAAAAGTATGATAAAATAAATGTTACAGACTTGTTCTCAGACCATCTCAACAATTCAAAAGGTTTTACTCTAAAAGTTATCCTTATAAAAATGCCACTTTAAGTATGCAGTGTAAGTCACTTGTGCTATAGAATTTAACCAAATATTATACCATTGACAAGATGAATTTTAAAATAATAAGTGGTCTCTATGGTACACACCGTAATAAAAATATAGGTTATCTTACCAACTTGTGGAATTGACTGTCTGCCAAAGACATAAGACACAACACGGTCATCACTCACACCCGTCTGTTCTACTGTGATGGTTAGAAGCTGTAAATAGGACATGCAGGGTTTGGTTAAAAGGAAGATAAGGGAGAATTGACCACAAGCCCAAGAGATATTTGATAATACAGAGTATAATTTATGCTGCCAATTTGAGTCGCTAGAACAAATCGCGAAAACACATTACAGCATCTCTCAATACAGTAATAATTATTTCAGTCATAAATCTCACAACTGCATATTTCAAACGAGATGTTCATTGCATTAATACTTAGCTTACCTGACTTGCTACTGTCTATAGACTAGATTAAATCGTTTTAAATAAACTGAAAAATATCTGACTACATAGAGTGTCGAACAAGATGGCTTGTATAAAAAAACTGAATTTTGCGGGAGTTTGATCACGTGATGGCCAAACACAATTAACGGAAAGGATTAAGAAGTAATGAAAAGAACCAAAAGGACAAAATCAAGTTAAAACATTAAAACACAAGTTGTTGTAGAAAATATACACTTGGTTACATACTCCCCCTATGTCTTAAATGACGTCTCGTCATTCATAGGTCAAAGAAATCTGTAAGTTCCTAGTCATTCAGTATAGTCCATGTGAATTGTCAAACTACTTGCTTGCACAGAGTACTAGAGGTGCAAATACAGTTACAGGGATCAAGAAGTAACGACTTGATTAACTATCATTCTACCTAAATTTAACAGTCATTCTGCAACCCACCAGTACATCTTACATGTGACAAAATGTAATTACTTTCTCGAAAACTAACTGCTACCTGTAAGTTAGTAACAACAACATATACAATGTATAAAACGATACTTTAACCACACAACAACCAACAGATTGTTGCTTTATCATAAACATATACAATTTGGACTACACAGATTTTTTTTTTTGTGTGTGTGTGTGTGTGTGTGTGTGTGTGTGTGTGTGTGGAAAAGATTAACAAACAAATATTTTGATTTCTCAGTTTTCCTCCCTCCAAAAAAATAATTGTGACCTCACAATAAAGGGTTTCCCATAGTCCATAAAGGGGAAGTTTTAATAACACAGGATTAACAAAAGTATTAGTCAAATAATATTCATAAAAAATCTGTACAATAAAATTCATGACTATCATACAATAAATTATAGTCAGAAAATGGTTAAAATTCTAAAATTAGAACAATATACATTCTCAGTTTACAATGGCAGATATTAATTTGTGTGCTGTTTCACTGTCAACTCTATTTAAAACTCCTGAACTGAGAATTTCTTCTAACGCTGTTAACTTCTTGTCGACTGGTCTATTAGTTATTTGGTACATTAAGTACTCGTCAAATCTTTCCGGTTGTCGTCTCTCTCTGGTAGATCGTCTTGGTTGTGTTATTGGCTGCATGGCTTCTCTTCTTCTGGGTATCGGTATTGGGGTTTTGTTGCAGTGTTCAACTTTCGTCTCATCTGGAGCTCTTCCAATATGACCTGGTATCCGTTCCTGTGCGCTTGTCTTATCCTCAATATCCTGACTCTCATCTGTTTGTCTTAAATCCTTCGTCTGGCCTACAGATGTTGTATGACCTACATCTTCTGCATGTCTAACAACTGATATGGCTTCCCTGTGTTCTTTGTCCGTTTCTAGATTTGAAGTAATTTCAATTCTACTTTGTTCTCGATTCTGATTAGTATGACTCTGTTCTGTGAGCTGATTTTGGGCGTCCCCAAAGACTTGTACACATGCTGTACATTCATCATCACTGGAGTCCTCTTCTTCTTCATTTCTTGTCGTGACGTCACTCTTATCTGTTTCTTCCAGCAGGATATTCTGGGAAACATCATCCGTCTCCGCACCATTATTTGTCTCTGAAACATCATTAGTTGCAGAAGTACTATTGTCTTGCATCAATTCTCCTCCCTCCTCAGTTTCATTCTCAAAACTCTTCATAAGAAGAAGCTTATTGCGATGCAATACTCTTTCTTTTCCTGTCACATCTGACTTCACTTTAAATACAGGAATGTCAGGCTGTCTTTGTTCAATGACGGAATAGGTGTCGGTCTCAAATTTGTCAGCAATCTTGTGTTTTCCTTCAAATGCATTCCTTCGAATTAAAACACAGTCTCCAACATTGATTTCTGCTGCCTTCGCTTTCTTATCATATTGTGTCTTTTGTTTTAGTTTAGATCTCTCCGAGTGTTTTTCAACAATCTTCCTTGTTTTATGAATTGCTTCCTGAAGGTCTTGCAAGTATTCCGCAGTGGGTCTGTTCGCACTTTCCTCCATGACATCTTCAAAGATCATGTCAATTGGCAATCTAGGTTTTCTTCCGTAAAACAACTCATATGGGGAAAAGCCGGTGGATTCATGTGGTGTACAATTGTATGCATGGACTAGAGAGTTGACATACTTCTTCCAGTTTAACTTCTGTTCTTCTTCAAGTGTACCCAACATACTTAGTAGAGTTCTATTGAACCTTTCTGGTCCAGCATTGCCCTGTGGGTGATAAGGAGTTGTTCTACTCTTTTTTATCTTCATTAAGCGACATAATTCACTGATGATCTCACTCTCAAAGTTTGCTCCTTGATCAGCATGTAGTCTAGTTGGAATACCAAAATTCAATATGAATTCATTGTAAAGGGCTTCTGCAGTTGTTCTGGCAGTCTGGTTTTTTGTAGGTATGGCTTTAGAGAATTTGGTATAGTGGTCTGTTATTATCAGTATGTTTCCAATGTTTCCACGTGATGGTTCTAGAGTTAAAAAATCCATACACACAAGTTCGAGTGGATATGTCGTTTGGATGTTGACTAAAGGTGCTCGTTCAACTGGTGATTTTCTTCTTATACACCTGTCACACTTTGAAATGTATTCAGTGATGTCCTTCCCCATTCCTGGCCAGTAGAATCTTTCCCTTGCTAATTTGAATGTTCTCTCCTGTCCAGGGTGTCCGACGTCATTATGGAGTCCTTTCAATATGTCTTTCTTGTAGCAATCTGGCACTACTAGTTGTTCAACTTTTTCATCCTTGTCTCTGATGGTTCTAAACAGCATACCTCTCTTCATTTTCAAGTGCTTGAACTGTTTCCTCATTGTCAGATCTTTCGGTGCCAGATAACCGTCCGGTATTCTCTCATCCAAGACTGCTTTTCTCCATCTCTCGATTAAGGGGTCGCTTCTTTGTGCTTTCCTTATTTCTCTGAACTCCTTGACTGCTAAGGTTTGTCCTGGTTCCTCTAGTACTTCAGTGATGTTTACGGAAAACGTGGGCAGGGTTTCTATGTATGGAATGACCAAAATGTTGCAGATTTCTTTCACTGTGTTGGTTTCAATTTTGACTCTGGCCTCTGTTTCTCCTACATTGAGTTTTTCAAAAGGGTATCGACTCATACCATCAGCATCTGCATTCTTTAGGCCAGCGCGATAATGTATATCAAAGTCAAATTGTCCTAATGCTGAAGACCACCTGTGTCCAGTTGCGTCAAGTTTTGCTGAAGTCAATATATATGTCAAAGGATTGTTATCTGTGAGGACTGTAAAATGGTTAGTTGTCAGATAGTCGCTGAATTTTTCGGTGATTGCCCATTTAAGAGCAAGGAATTCAAGTTTGAAAGCACTGTAATTTTGTTCTGATTTGGTAAGTGCTCTGCTTGCATAAGCTATCACCCTTTTTTGTCCTTCTTGTTCTTGATAGAGAACAGCCCCCAAAGCCTTTGATGATGCATCCGTGTGCAGTTCAAATGGCAAGGAGAAATTAGGGTATGCGAGGATAGGGGGTGAAGATAGCATAGACTTGATTTCCTCAAAAACCTTTTGTTCCACCTCTGTCCATTTCCACGGCTTTACTGTTTTCTTTTGACCTTTCTTCACAGATGTTGGTGGAAGTAATTCTGAAAGGGGACGGGCTACCTGGCTAAAGTTCTTTATGAATTTCCTGTAGTAGCCGGCAAAAGCTAAGAAAGATCTTAATTCGTCGGCATTTGTTGGTATAGGCCAATTTGCAACTTTCTCGATTTTCGCCGGGTCAGTTTCTATCCCGTTCTGGCTGACTACATGTCCAAGGAAATTGACCCTGGTCTTAAAAAACTGGCATTTTTCTGGCGCTAGCTTGAGATTTGCCTCTTGTAACTTTGTCAGTACTGCGTCCAGCCGCTCCAAGTGTTCCTCAACGGTTTTACTGAAAATTATGAGGTCATCTAAGTATACGAGGCAAACGTTCATATTGAGATCTCCCATAACTTCCTGCATGAGGCGCTGATATGTGGCGGGACTGTTGCTAAGGCCAAATGGCATTTTTTCATACTCAAAGAAGCCTATAGAACCTACTGTAAATGCCGTCCTTTCCTTATGCGATTCCTCAACCTCCACCTGGTGGTAACCAGACTTCATATCTATTGTTGAAAAGAATTTGGCACCGTGTAGCGAGTCAAAAATTTCTTCCATGCGAGGGAGAGCGAATGAGTCTTTTATAGTTATACTATTGAGCTGTCTATAGTCAACACAGAGTCTCAACTTGTTGTCCTTCTTGCGAACAAGTACTACGTTGGACGTATACGGTGACTTGGAAGGGCGTATCACACCAGTTGCTAACAGCTGTTTAATATGCTCTCGAACTTCTTGCACCATGGATGGCGGTATACGTCTATGGCGTTGCTTAAACGGGGTTTCATCAATCAAGTCAATTCGATGTTTTATCTTATTGCATAAGCCGATGTCCGTGTCACTTGTGGAAAAAATCTGTTCATGTTGCTGAAGTAAAGCATCCAATTTCTTTCTTTCCTCCGTATCCAAAATTCCTGATTCATCGATGCTGAGAGAGTTGAGTAATTTACTAGGCTTTTTGTTGTCAGAATTTTTGTCTAAATATTCTTCCTCAAGTGATACTGGCTGAATTTCGGCTATGACGGCTCTAGGTGGAATACTTATGGTGTTAGTTGTGATATTCGACAAGCAAACTTTAATTTCGTCGTTTTTCTTATGGCTGTACATAATAACCGCAGGTTCTACATCTATATCTGAAGACAGTTGGCAGTCGTATGACTCTTGGATAATGGCTGTTGAACATGGAAAGATCAGTTCCTTGTCTGTATACCCAATAACTTCCATCATTTGGTTCGGTCTGAGTGTTATGGTCTTAGATGAGTTCCTAATTATAGCTAACCTATTCTTGTTTTTCTTCAATTCTCTCTGTCTGAGAACAATAGTTCTGAAACTCAAGTACCACTGTGTGTGTAGTTTTGCTCTTTGAAGAAATTGCTCACCATGGTTGTCTTTACACTCAGCCAATAGTTCGTTTAAAATGTTCATGCCTATCACTACTGGTGTTCTCCGTGAGTAGGTCGTGTCTGGTGTAATAAGTATCAAACAAGGTAATGGTTTATTTCCTGGGAGTCCCTTAGTAATGATGATATCAGTCTCAATGTAGCCTTTGTAGGGTAGTTGTGCTCCATCTGCGCACTCTATATTCAAAATTCCAGCTACAGGTTTCAATTCTTTAGATGATAGGTGTTCATTGTAGAATGATTCAGCAACTAAACTGATACAACTACCGCTATCCAATAACGCCTGAGTCTGTATGCCTCCTAACCTTATACTTACCTCGTCGACGTTTCCAACTAATTTGGGACCATTGTCAATGGTTTCTGTGCCCCTGTCAGGTCCTACGACTTGAGCACTCAGCAGTTTGGGCAATTTTTGCGAAGGTGTCCCTTCTCCTTATAAAAAGTGCAAGTGAACTGTTCCAAGATAGTCGGGCAGTTAGTTTGAATATGGCCTTTCTTGTTGCAAATAAAGCATGTTGGGGACATTGTGTTGGAATATGTTGGTCTTGATTGACGAAATCCATGTCCTCTTTGGCCGATTCCTCTCTGTGGAGCTGACATGTGTCGTGTGCCTCTGTATCCTCTTCCTTGTCCTCTGAATGGTGTGAAACTATTCCTCTGCCAAGAAGCTCCAGAGTTCCTATCAGGCAATCCTTGTGGCTGATGTTGATTCTTCTCCAATACATCCATCCTATCATTCAGCTGTTTGAGGAGTTGCTTAATTTCTGATATCTCTGTATTCTTTTCTGGTTGCACCGCTGGCTTACAAGGATTGGATGTAGCTTTTGCACCATCTCGTTTCATCTCAGCCTCTATCTTCCTAAGTTCCCTCTTAAATCGGTCATAGTTGCCATATTTATCACACTGGTAAACAGACATCTGCTTGAGTTCCTTATTCAATCCTGAATGGAGAACTTGTTGAAGAACTTCTGTATCTGTGCGATGTATTGCTCCCAACTCCACAGCCTTCTCAAATGCCTCTTCAAGTCGTGATGCATACGCCTCAACACTTTCTCCAACCTTTTGTTCGCAGACATAAAACTTCCGCATCACTGATTCCTTTGTGTCAACCATGCCATAAGAGCTGTCCAACTTCTCCAATATGTGATAAATGCTTGCATCAGGTCCAAGTCTTCTGAGCTTGTCACCTGCACTACCTTTAAGAGCCCTCCTGATTCCAAGCATGATCTGATCATTTGTGAACAGCTTATTATGAAGTAATGCTTCCACCTCATACTTGAATGTGTCCCAAGTAACTTCTCCTTTCCCCTCTTCTCCGTAAAATGTTGACAACTTCGGAAAGTGATAGGATCCAGGTGTGCCTGTGGCAGTAGGTTTCATCTTTGGCTCTTCCTCTTCCACTTTTACTCCACCAAATGCTTTCATCAATGTCACAATGTCCTGAGGTGATCCAACTTTTGGCTTGATTCCTAAAGTATGTAGTGCCTCTAAGATCTTGAGTTCTTCTTCCGTTATAGAAGTTGCACCAGCCTCTTGTGGTTCCTCTGGTGTAGTATCATGCAAATCCTCCATGTTTGTTTGCTTAGTTCCTCAAGCTGTCTACGTCAATGATGAAAACAATGACTAAAACTTTTTACTACCTTAATAAGTATAATTGACAATTTAATGAATCAGTATTATATATAAAGGAATGCCAGCATTGAATTAAGAAAATGACAAACTCCTTTTTTTTTCTAAAAGAAAGGGTATACAACTAGGAAACTAGGAAAAGGCAAGATATTTTAATTGAAAGCATGGGGGCGTGCTTAAATGAAGTTGTACGGTAATTATATGGGCTAAGATAAATGCTTAAATAAAACAACTATGTCAACAAAGTCAAATTCTTTTGGAAGGCATAAAATTCTAAAAAGGGTTTCTGTATGGGATTATACGGTAATGGGGAGAGGGTGCGCTGAAAAATAAACTATGGTAGGACAGTGTAGACACAGATCACAATACTTACAATACAGATATGGGTTAAACACAAGAGTTGCAACTTAATATCTAAATCTCTAACTTCCCAATACTACAACAGTTTAGATTATTAGCAATAATAACTAAAATAAATTAGCTAGATGCTACACTAAAATCTTAATACTGTACTTCTAAAATGAGTAGGTTGCAGTTTAGTAGGTCACCTGTAAGCTGTAAAGTCAAAATGTCAATAAGAGCAAAGGGGGATAAACCTGGGTATCAATTTTGAAATAAACTTTTAACAACTGATAAACTTTTATCAGCTGATGTTTTGAAAGATATTAACACTTTAATATTTCTAAAGTAGAAATTAATTTAGATTATAAAATAGTTCTACTAAAAGATCAATGAATTAAACAAGTATAAACTTATGAAGTGTGAGATTTACAAGTTGAAAGCAGATTGGTTATCACTGTACAACTCAAACTAGCAGCATATAATTCTAATAAATTAAATGTTGATATTAATAAGAGATTGGGATGTGCATCTGTAATTAAAACAGTGTAATTAGTGTGGATTCCTTTACCAGTGAAATACTAACCACCAATTCATTAAAACATGCAGTGGTGAAGATATTTTCTCACTGATCACTCCTTAATCTGTTGTTCACTCAATACTTAAACTAAGCTTATATACACCTAGCAGAGCAAATAACAGAATTATTCCTTAAGAAAATTTAGGTTTTGCAATATATTAAAAAGCAAAAACTGATAACTATTTTTCTCTCTCTCAGAAATAAAGAACTCAATTTCAAAATAGGCTGAATTAACAGATCTGGACTATATTTACAAAACAGCACACACAATATTTATTTTTATAATGTGTAATTTTAAATAAGCAAATAGTGTTGTTTACACCATTTAAAGACAGTAATTTTCACTTAAATATGTGCTGAGTCTATATATATATTTTTTTTCTTAAAATATTTACTGATATTTTAATACACTACTGAAAAGAAAAGAATTATTAAATTCTTTCACAAAGGCAAAAATATGATAGAATTAAATATTATTAGATAATTGTTATAATTTTGTCACAGTACAAATCAAGAAAATTTATGATATTGGTAAAAGAACACAAAGAATGACAAAGACAACAAATAAAATGTTGATCTGCCAAGAGTAACATATACAGAAACAAAACAAAAAAAGTAGGAAATTAAAACAATATAATGACAAAATAATGAAAGGCAGTAAGGCAGACAAATATAAACAAGCAATGCCAAAGAGGCAAGAAGCTGATCTTGAAGTTATTAAAAGAATTATATGAAATCAATAACAAAGCAAATACAGTAGATCTTGTAGATGGGGTTCAAATATATGGTAAGTGAATATCAGACAAACTGTTCACCTGCTCACAGTATAAAATAATATTTTACTGATTTGATGAGGAACTAACAAGGCACAGACATAAATGAATGATCAATGTATGATTAAAATATAGTCCTGTACTTTGTGCTGACCTCAGCTTAACTATCAAAATTAAATAATACACTTTTCATTGGGCGCCATTTTTGTACCTTGTCTATGGCGTGGGTAGCAATAAAAAGACAAGGAAATCCGAGGGTTTACATATATAATTAAATTTACACAAGTAGTCACTATTACAAAGAGTGTTTTCGTAGAGCTAGAAGGCTCTCACAGATGTGTAAATAAAAAACAAACGTAAATAAAAACAAACACAAATGCTGAATATGCCAAACGTCAAATAAGTGGAACTTCCTTACACTGTCGTTGGCAATGATCAGACAGCTGGGCAACAGTCTGTTTACAGCAACCAGCTCTCACAAGGCTCCAGTCTGTGGATTAATGAAACCACAAGCCTCCATAATAGCAATCTACAGGTTGATTATTATTTACATTTAATTTACATAAACTTGCATAAAAATAACTTAACACAACTTTACAGCAAATCAATAATGGAAAAGTATGATAAAATAAATGTTACAGACTTGTTCTCAGACCATCTCAACAATTCAAAAGGTTTTACTCTAAAAGTTATCCTTATAAAAATGCCACTTTAAGTATGCAGTGTAAGTCACTTGTGCTATAGAATTTAACCAAATATTATACCATTGACAAGATGAATTTTAAAATAATAAGTGGTCTCTATGGTACACACCGTAATAAAAATATAGGTTATCTTACCAACTTGTGGAATTGACTGTCTGCCAAAGACACAACACGGTCATCACTCACACCCGTCTGTTCTACTGTGATGGTTAGAAGCTGTAAATAGGACATGCAGGGTTTGGTTAAAAGGAAGATAAGGGAGAATTGACCACAAGCCCAAGAGATATTTGATAATACAGAGTATAATTTATGCTGCCAATTTGAGTCGCTAGAACAAATCGCGAAAACACATTACAGCATCTCTCAATACAGTAATAATTATTTCAGTCATAAATCTCACAACTGCATATTTCAAACGAGATGTTCATTGCATTAATACTTAGCTTACCTGACTTGCTACTGTCTATAGACTAGATTAAATCGTTTTAAATAAACTGAAAAATATCTGACTACATAGAGTGTCGAACAAGATGGCTTGTATAAAAAAACTGAATTTTGCGGGAGTTTGATCACGTGATGGCCAAACACAATTAACGGAAAGGATTAAGAAGTAATGAAAAGAACCAAAAGGACAAAATCAAGTTAAAACATTAAAACACAAGTTGTTGTAGAAAATATACACTTGGTTACATAGGAATTTTGCACAATAGAACAAAAACATTGCAGCATTATTATATCATATAAACACTTCCGAGTTGTTCTTACTGGTTTCATGGTAACACCCACTAAGTGGTTATAAAGATACACACCTACATGTACACACATTCGAGTATATTGTATATAAATTACCATTTCTCAAATTAAAGAAAACATTAGGTAGTTAAATATTTGCAAAACTATTTTTTTTATCACATATCACATTTGATTGAAACCCTATTCGTTTCTCTTACATCGTTTTCACCATTTTAAGTAAGCATAGTCATATTGTTTAATATTAATATCGAAACGCAAATACAGTACGGTAGACTGACTATATTGAATACAGATTCAATGAACACATTCAAGTCTCTCGATTATTGTATTTACTATTACCCGAAGCATCTCAGTCTGTTTGAACCGGTATTAAGATATCACATTTTATTATTACTAATATACAAGTGTTACCCAAAGCATGGTTTGTTACATGAATGACCTTTTAAACTACCTATTAATCACAAGCACAACACATAATTAAACAGTACATACAATTACCCCCACTATTGCTGCAAGTGTTTCGCCCCTATATACCTCTCATTGTCATTGTTTAAGTTATAGAGTAAACAGTTATCCCAGACAAACAACCATGTTGTTATCTTTGTACTTGTTAACATGGGCATTATTGACAATAAAAAAAGCAAGCAATATTTCTGTGGCATACACTTCAAGATGTTAATTGTTACAGCGACATCAATATTAACTGTTTCAGATGTGAACCAGACTGAACATCAACGGCGATAAGGTACACAACGATCATTAACACGATCTAAAAAGGTTCGAGTGTCAAATATTATTTCTTGGTAGGACTGTTGTCTAGAATATGGTGGTAAACAACTGGCCTCAAAGTGGCATTATGTTCCAATATTATAATATTAAACTAATACTCGCCTGTTTGTTTTGATCACAATGTGTAAATTTTAAAAATACAAAGCAATATTTATTTTGCATGCGTTTTGACTCTTTGAATGGGATCAATTATATATTGTTTAATAAACTAAAATTCTGTCACATTTGTATTAACAGAATACTTACCAAATGGAAACGTCGGTTACTGCATATTTCCATTGCTTAAGGTTTAATTTGCGGTGTGTATTTATTTTTTAAATATTTCAATTATTCAAAAAGCTCATTATATACGGAATTTATTTTTTATGAACATGGTGCACATACAATGTTATTAGAAATCAGTGAAGATCTTTCAGGTAATATTTTACGTAGCATAATATTCCTCCATGACATATAACTATACAATAAATCGAGCACTAAACAGGGCGAATATTGAAACGTGCACACCATAGAAATATATACAAAAGTACAAAATATACAAAAATGAGCTAAAGTAATAAATATCAAGACTTGTTGACAACATGATATATTTCTTACAAACAACAACAACAACAACAAAACAACAACAAAACAAAGAAACAAACTAAATCAATACAAAACAAAAAACACTAAAATAAATAACAAACAGCTTACAGAGTATGTCTAATGATAAGTGAAATATTACTGGGAACCAACACAACAAGGCACCTCAAAGGCTCGATACTTTTTTTATTTTTTTTGAATTCTAACTTGTTAATGTTTATAAGTTGATATGAGTATATGTCATTGAATCAGATTCTGATAGATAACATCTGCATCCAACAAACACTGAAACTTAGTAATGTAGTAAAGTTACAGTAAATTCACTCTGTCAAGTACTAGATACTCAATTATGATAAACCATGCGTTCTGCAATAGTTCATGCCTATTAAAAGGACATTTTCTCAAATGTATCACAGCATCTACATGTATATATTAAACAAACATAAACACAATTTGGTTACCAGTAACTTGGACAGAGCACGGCGTGTTTCTAATGAGATCTTTTGATTTTCGCTGGTTTTATAGAGCGTGCTATTTACCTAATGATTCCTTTAGTCATCTCAGGTATTATAGAGCGTGCTATTTACCTAATGATTCCTTTAGATATCTCTGGTTTTAAAGAGCGCGGTATTTACCTCATGATTCTTAGCTTATTTCTTGTTTGATAGTGTACTGTATTTTTTTAATGATTCCTTACTTATCTCTGGTTTGATAGCGTACGGATTTTTTAAATGATTCTATAGTTATATCTGGTTTGGTAGAAAAGGGAATTTACCTGATGAATCTTTGGTTATCTCTGGTTTGATAGCGTACGATATTTTCCTAATGATTCCTTTAGTTATCTCTGGTTCGATAGTGTACAGTGTTTTCCTAATGAATCGTTAAGTTATCTTTGGTTTGATAGTGTACTGAGTTTTTCAATTGATTCCTTTAGGTATCTCTTAGTTTGATAGAGTACGTATTTTTCTAATATTCCTTTAGTTATCTCTGGTTTGATAGCGTACGGTATTTTTCTAATGATACTATAGTTATATCTGCTTTGATAGCGTACGGTATTTTTCTAATGATTCTATAGTTATATCTGGTTTGATAGAATAGGGTATTTACCTAATGAATCTTTGGTTATCTCTGATTTGATAGTGTACAGAGTTTTTTCTATTGATTCCTTTAGGTATCTCTTGTTTTGATAGAGTAGGGTATTTTTTCTAATGATTCCTTTACTTATCTCTGGTTTGATAGCGTACGGTATTTTTCTAATGATTTCTTTACCTATCTCTAGTTTGATAGTGCACAATATTTTCCTAATGATTCCTTTAGGTATCTCTGGTTTGATAGTGTACGGTATTTTCCTAATGATTCCTTTAGGTATGACTGGTTTGATAGTGTACGGTATTTTCCTAATGATTCCTTTAGGTATCTCTGGTTTGATAGCGTACGGTATTTTCCTAATGATTCCTTTACTTATCTCTGGTTTGATAGCGTACGGTATTTTCCTAATGATTCCTTTAGGTATGACTGGTTTGATAGTGTACGGTATTTTCCTAATGATTCCTTTAGGTATCTCTGGTTTGATAGTGTACGGTATTTTCCTAATGATTCCTTTAGGTATCTCTGGTTTGATAGTGTACGGTATTTTCCTAATGATTCCTTTAGGTATCTCTGGTTTGATAGCGTACGGTATTTTCCTAATGATTCCTTAAGTTATCTCTGGTTTGATAGCATACGGTATTTTCCTATTGATTCCTTAAGTTATCTCAGGTTTGATAGTGTACGGTATTTTTCTATTGATTCCTTAAGTTATCTCAGGTTTGATAGCGTACAGTATTTTCCTAATGATTCCTTTAGATATGACTTGTTTGATAGCGTACGGTATTTTTCTAATGATTCCTTTAGGTATGACTGGTTTGATAGCGTACGGTATTTTTCTAATGATTCCTTTAGGTATCTCTGGTTTGATAGTGTACGGTATTTTCCTAATGATTCCTTTACTTATCTCTGGTTTGATAGTGTACGGTATTTTTCTAATGATTCCTTAGTTATCTCTGGTTTGATAGAGTAGGAAATCTTCCTAATGAATCTTTGGTTATCTCTGGTTTGATAGCGTACGGTATTTTCCTAATGAATCTTTGGTTATCTATAATTTAATAATGTACGGTATTATCCTTATGATTCCATTAGTTATCTCTGGTTTGATATCGCACGCTAAGTAACATAACATAAGGAAGCATTGCAAACTGCGTTACTCGTACAGCAGATCACAACCACTTGTGTCTGTAATTAATGAAAAACTTTATTAAGGCTTTGATTAATATTATATTGACTGTTGTCTTCTTTAAAGTTCAGCGCTTTTTATGAAGCAGAATTATTTCTGACACTCCTAGGGTGGTCAATTAACTCGATACATCAAAGGAGAGAATAATTATAATAAGTAGAACAAACCTATTATAAAAATACACTGAAGAAGTAATGTTTCCATGCCTGTGTTGGTATCGACAAAGTTATCTCTTACTTGACTTATATTCTTTAACATTATATTGTAAATAGATATATTATACCTCATTTGCATACGCCTTTCTATATTTAATATGACGTCATCCAGTCCATAAATCGCATATTGACCGGCTACCCGGTCCATAATTCTTATATTGACTGTTTATGACGTCATCCAGTTTGTTTGACTGTTTAAACGCGACTTTCACGACGTGCGAATTTTACGACAACACAAACAGACGATATTGTCAAACTGTCAAAATGTCTAAGTGATTCGCCTCTTTATCGGAGACAGATTTAGTTAAATTCAGCGAATCTAAGGATTCAAAAACACCAAAAACCGCAACAAAACTGAAGCTCTTCCGAACATATTTAGCAGGGAAAAAAGCCACGATTCTTCTTTGAAAACTACACGAACGAAATTCTAAAAGTCCGGGTCTTTTGTCTGGTAGCATTTACTATTTAATTTTATCAACAAAAATGGAATATTAAAAGAAGAGCATGATTTTTTGCTGCATCGCTTGAAAATAAAAAAAAAACGACTAGGGTTTGAGATATTTCACACACTGAACAAATACAATTATTATTTAAAAGCAAATCATACTAAAATGAAAGCAACAAGGGATAAAAGGATTAAGATTCGGTATAATATAACAAATAAAACATGGCCTTGCGGGCAATATGCAAGTTTACGGACTGGTTGGTCAGACCTCGGAGGTTATATGGCCCTCAGCTGCGCTTCGGGCCATATTCCTTCCTTGGTCTGACCAACCAGTCCGTAAACTTGCATATTGCCCTCAAGGCCATGTATTATTTGTTAAATATTATATCTCATTTGCATACGCCCTTCTATATTTAATATGACGTCATCCAGTCCATAAATCGCATATTGACCGGCTACCCGGTCCATAATTCTTATATTGACTGTTTATGACGTCATCCAGTTTGTTTGACTTTTTAAACGCGACTTTCACGACGTGCGAATTTTACGACAACATAAACAGACGATATTGTCAAACTGTCAAAATGTCTAAGTGATTCGCCTCTTTATCGGAGACAGATTTAGTTGAAATCAGCGAATCTAAGGATTCAAAAACACCAAAACCGCGACAAAACTGAAGCTCTTCCGAACATATTTAGCAGGAAAAAAAGCCACGATTCTTCCTTTGAAACCTACACGAACGAAATTCTAAAAGTCCGGGTCTTTTGTCTAGTAGCATTTACTATTTAATTTGATCAACAAAAATTGAATATTAAAAGAAGAGCATGATTTTTTTTTGCTGCATCGCTTGAAAATAATAAAAAAAACGACTAGGGTTTGAGATATTTCACACACTGAACAAATACAATTATTGTTTAAAAGCAAATCATACTAAAACGAAAGCAACAAAAGGGATAAAAGGATTAAAATTCGGTATAATATAACAAATAAAACATGGCCTTGCGGGCAATATGCAAGTTTACGGACTGGTTGGTCAGACCTCGGAGGGTATATGGCCCTCAGCTGCGCTTCGGGCCAAATTCCTTCTTCGGTCTGACCAACCAGTCCGTAAACTTGCATATTGCCCTCAAGGTCATGTATTATTTGTTAATTATTCAGTAAAGTGATTTTGCGAGTTTTCTTTTCGTACATTTCTTCTCAGGGAATGGTAAAATACCACACACAACAGATTTGAAAATTGTTTTCAGTTAACTAAAGCTTCTTTACACTAGAGAAATCGAATAGCTTTCTGATCGCCATGAATGATTGCATAAAGTATAATTTATTGTTACTACCATGACATATATAATTTTGTAGATATGCGCTCGATTTTAACTTAACATTATCAATGAAAGCAAAGATGTATTATGTAACCTGTTTAAGAATTTTGTATGTACTGACTGAGTAAACAAATTCCAACAAAATAGCTTATGTCTTATTTAAATGTGACGTCGCGTTTAGTATTCTTGCAACCTCTGATGTGTGTTAGTGACTTTCTTTAGAAAAAACAACAACATAATAGTGGGAGGTATTCTCTATACAGTGCTCTGTCTTTTCAAACTTTTGTCTGTAGTCAACATCTATTAAAACAGCTGGATGTTACTATATCCATATCTTTGTATCGCTGCAACGTTCTTCAAAAACGAAAGAAACTAAAATTTCTGGAATAACACATGATTTCCATAAAGCATACAACTTAATATCTTTAATTAGACAGCAACAGCACCTTCTTTCTTTTTACTTTTCAATATGTTCTTACCCCATTTCTTTTGGATATCGAAAACAATATGGCAGTCGTCTTAACAAATACGGTTTTAAGATACGCATATCTTGTACTATTCCTATAAAGTATTATCAATAGGAGCAAACAAAATATTTTTGGTAAATAAACATTGCACACTCATGCCTTACTTCGTTATTATTATTATATTCTATCTTTGAAGATAAACTTATAGCTAAAGCTCAAAAGTCACCATGTTTGCTGTAAATATGTCAATATATAAACACTTAATAAGAGACTTATAATTGAAGTACATTGGCAATATATGAATATATGAACTTATTTTTCTACAGTTATGAAAAAAAGGAAGGCTATTTAATATGAAATGTTTGAAGTAATAGGGATACTGTGATATTCGTGACCCGGAAAACACCTATTTGTAATAAATGGGCATTAAAGGCTAATTAAAGCTTAGCGGGGTTCGTGATGGACGCAATATTTCCATGTTATTCCTGGACGTTATGCCCACATCAATATGTTATCAGGTGATGTTAATGGGAAAGACCGACGGTGAGCAATTAGATACAAAGATCTTATCCTTTGAACGAAACATGTATTTGTTTCGTTTTTATTCAAAGTGGGTGTGGGTAAAGCTAGTAAGTATCTTAAATGCGCTAATGTAATGATTTTTTCTTTATGATAAAAGGTGGTATCGTATCATTAAATAAATAGTAAAATGGGCTTAATATAACGGACGTAATTTGGCAATATAACGACATTTGTTTATTGATAAGCCCACAAGATCTAGATAATTTAAAACGGAATCGGAATTGTGAAAGCATACGAAGCAAAATGATGAACATCATTTAAAACACGAAACGGTCAGATTAGGTCGTCACAATAACTCCTAACTGTATAAATATGCCACTGATATAATGTAATTCGTGCACGCGACACTTTACAATAAGAAATGAACAGCATTTCCGTCTTAAATCGAAGCAAACTTATCAGTAATAACTATGACATGGTATACACAATAAAAAGATGAAGGTTGTACAAGAGGTAGGTATTTTTATTTGTATTGAAGATAAAGATCTAAGAAGATGCAAGGTGCCGTGATTTCGTGTTTTATTTGACGCCTTTTTAACGATGTTTGCTGATTTATAACACCCTGCTAACATCAGCCTCACGTCTTTTTTCGTGGAAAATTTCCTTCCAATTTTGTAGTCGGAAAAGCAATATTTTATAGATTGTAGATTCAACTGTTGTGGTCTGGAAATTCTGCGACAGTATAGATAGAGTTCGTATTTTATACTTTGTTAGACCGTATTTACTATTAAGACCTGTTTAAAGAATTATATGTGAATGTGCGTTATAAAACATACTGGTGGTGGAATATTTCAATCGATAACTATAAATGAGTTTAATTAATTAGAGTGTAGAATACATATTTTTGATAGTAGACTTAAACCCTTGGCTAAAATGGACTTAATCAAGCCTTGAAGCAGCTTAATGTTCGTTATTTTAGAGAGATGTGATGCTTTTCTGTTGTCGTCATTCGACATTTCTTTCTTAAAAACATTTCATATTCTAAAACTTTATGCAGACTTTCTATCTGTTGTGCATTAGGAACTGTTTAATGAACGAAAAAAAAGTAACAAAGATTAAAGAAGTTCGCAGTTGGTCAAGGGTAAAACGGCAGAATCCCTTTTAAGATGGTACATAATAATAGTACGTGTTTAACACTTTTACAGTTGAGGGTGATTGTGCCTTTGGTATTGTATAATTGTAAGAAATTATGTTATAAAAACTGTTCAAACGCTTACAGATTACACGAAGCTTAAGCAGGTTGAAGTAGAAGTAGAAGGTAGTTATTACCTAAAAATTACAGTACACTATATTCCGTCTTTTTTCAAGCAAAGTTTATTAAATGTAGTGAAAGTCTTAAATGCTTAATGAAAGTAAGATGTCGATTTCAATACTGTTCTTATTTGATACAACAATAACAACAACAGCAACAACAATATTAAATGCTTTTTCTAGTTCGTTCGATAGAAATTTATCACTTTTCGCTAGTGAAGTTCAACCGTCCATTTTTGAGGGAAACCGCTATTTATCAATTGGTTGGCTACGTTCACGTTGTTATAAAAGGTTATGGAGATAAAAAGCATCTACTTTATCGTTAACAGTAAAAAGAAGAAAATTTATTTTCAATCTGTATATGACATTGACATCCTTTTTACGTGGATTCATACACGATGCTATCTATACTAGGCATCATGTTATGACCTTTACTTAAACTATCATATACTACACATTTCACTGAGTTATATATATATATATATTTTCGTTTGAGTCAGGTCAGTATTCAACTGTTAAAAATTGTGATACTGCATCGAAAGAGTGGAAGAAAATACATTTTATGCAGCATGCAAGTGTCAACAAATGAAACTTATTTTTTACTATTGTATATTAAGTTGATCGTGTTTTCAATGCCTCAGGTGGTGAATGCGTGAGGCTGGATATATAAATTGAACTAACAATGTTGAATAAAATAAGCTAATTTTAAATGAATTTGGTCATTCACGGCACTATTTAATTGCAACACGTCCTGTGCAATTTTCTAATGCATACTCACCGATTTGGTACGCACAAAGAGCCATGGTTTGCTTTCTAAGGGTGAAACTTTCTAGATTATTTATTATATAAACTAAGCAACATAAAACTAAGGGAACGTATTTAGGAGTTTTAGTTTAAAATCCATGTGTGTTGCGAAAGAAAAAAACCCAACTATCCCTGAATTTTGTTATCATGTGATTAAATGTGATGCCATCTTAATGGATGGGTCTTTTTTAATGCTTTACCTGTTAACCCTTTCGATATTTCGCCCAGTTGAAAACGATTCCATGCGTGTTATTTTTAATCACTTCAGCACATATTGTATGGGGGACAGTTCGTATACGGTTAAAATTTGTGATATACAAGAAACGGGATGATTATAATTGCTGTCAGAGAGCTGCGTATATCGTCACACACAAATGAACGCAAAACATGAAGTAGAAAGAACTTTTTACATAGGCACAGGAGATAATGCACGCCCGTTACACCAATGCCGCACGCACGATACACACACGCTGAATGAACTTCTAAACAGTAATCGTGTTACAACCTGCAGTGTAAAGAGTACGCTTGGCGCTGTCTAGCAAGAAATTATAAAAACACAGTTATGCACATACATGAATATGAGTACTACATGTTTATCACAAAATATACAATTATAAACGCCGAAATGCACAGTGGCTGAAATGCTATTTAATTTCGGTAAAAAAGTCTTCACACTATGTTTCCGACCTTGGTGTTTGAGATAAAGTTTGCAATTAACATTCTCGGTGTAAAGACAGCTTTTGGCATTTAGCAACATTAATTAAGGGCGTGGGCGCCTTCACTTTCTACAACATTGCTGAAAAATATGTTTTGGATATGTTAATAAATGCGTGTATCAATTTCCTTAAATGTGTTAGGTCTGAATGCAAAATATATTTTAAATCATGGTCCACAATATTGTTAGAGAATTTATTCTTGCATACAACTTTCACATCAACTAGATTATAACATAGGATTAGAACAACAGTCCTTAAGAAACTTCTTTTCAAATATATTTAATCAAACGTTTGATTTTTCTGAATAGTATGCGACAACTATTCTACCATTTGTTCATGTGCCTTGCGAGAGTCCGTTCATTGAGAATAAAAAACAACACAAGGAGCAGACTGGTTTGTGGTTATTAACATATAGTTAACAAAGGTGAACGAAAGAGGAAAGTAGCACGTTCGTTTCGGTTATAAATTGGCTTTTACTGGGGTTATTTACGCAGGACGCGTTTGACCAGATATGTTTTCCACTTACTTGATGTATGAAGGTAAGGTGAGAGAGTATAATAAAGCATTTTCCCCGTCTACTGATTCCTTTTTTTTGTCTTCTAGAGCCCCCAAGGGGTAAGAATAACTACTGAGGTTCTGTAAAAGACTAGCATGGCACAACATCTAACCACTATACAAAGATAATATCAATGGAAATAGACCCACGTAAAAATATATAAGATTTACGCTATGAATTCGCGATATAACAATAGCTTTTAGGGCAGTTATTTATGTTGATTCTTTGTGGATATCAAAGTCTAGATACAACTAACCGTATACATATTTTGAAGATTTTACTATTGTCAGAAAAAAAAGTACATGAAAAATACTGAAAATTAATATGCAAAAGAAATGTTTGACTTGTTTTTGTCGACGATATGCTAAACTAGTCCTAGAAGATACTTTATTTATTTGTCTTATTTTGTCTTATTTTACGTCTTATTGATTGTGACACTGCTTACACTTGAGCGTACACTAATCCTCTTCTCATATGTTATGAATTTCTTTTACACTAATACTTGTTTTAATTTGCCTCATATGCATTCAACACGTATTTATAAGGATTGTAAATACAACAGCGCCGTGATATTTATTAATCATATCTAACTGATTTACGATTTTCACATACACATGTAGAGACGATGCCATTGAAAAGAATGCCTTGAGGAAATGGTCTACGTACAAGTCATATTACACCGCATTACGGTCGGAAATTGACTTTGTATGTCCATTACGTTAATTCGCCTCTAGAAAAATGTTACGCACAACACCACCATGGACATTAAATAGGTAGTCTACAATATATAGTGTTATCTGATTTTCTACCTATGAGAATCGCTTTCATATCTGTTCCGACTGACCTTGTGTCAGCATTTGCAAATAGGTAAAACGTGCGGTTAAAGCGGTACAACTTGAAATAGTGTAATTCGAGCGAACGTAAGAAATTAATGCGGCAGAAAGTAAAAAGGTTTATCGATTTACTGTTATAGATATTTTGTAAGACGTTACATCTCTTATTATTTTTATTCAATGAAGTATGTCAACTGTTAATTCAAAAAATAAACAAATCTTCGAAAAATGTTTTTTTTTTAGTTGTTTTTTTGAAATTGATGTGTGTGTATAAATATACACGTACCGCCTACATTCCGGGCAGAATTGCCGTCGCATTATATAAATACATGTATGTGATCACATTACGCATAATTTTTATAAGCAAATTATATTCTGCAAAAAACTTAACGACCAGCCTTTTCCCTCTTCGCAGCTGCAACCTAACCGAATTACGTCTCACTAGTTGTACCAGAGACAGTGTAATGGTCTATAAACACCGTGAATAGTGACTGTGACCAACTAGCACACGCTTTTATGCAGATTGCACGATTTATTTAATTATCTTGTTAATAATTTTTGTGTATTAGATATCTGTAGACCATATTTTCTTGCTGGACAACATGGCGTTTTACTATACGTTGGTTATAAAGATTGGTAAATATTTTGTAAATAAATCTATTAATCTATGTTTGATATACTTAGCAATGTTTTGTCTGGTGCCATAATTTCAAAAGGAATATTGAAATCGAAATTATAACAAGTTTTGGGTACTTTCGCACGCGTTTTTTTTTCTGCGGTCGTTGCATATTAGCCGCAAATGTTTGATTGTGGATATTCTTTTTAACTGTGTTAACTAAACATATCTTAGTTATTACAGTTACTCAGATTGTTACACATGTAGCACATTCTATCACATTGACATTATCGACAAAGAAATACTTTACCTTATTGTATCAAAAATTAGCATGAATTAACGTACTACTTTTAAATAAAATTTATGCCGAAATAAGAAAAAAATCCAAGTTAAATCCAACTTTGGCCAATGTCGTTTATTATATTAAGCAGCTTTCTCTTTAATATACTAATGAATATGACACTGGTTCTAATGTTATCTTGACTGTCTGCATAAAATAGTCATATTACAGATTTTACTAAACTAACATTTTCTCTAAAATACCTATTTGTGAAGGAATATTTATATCTGAAATGGACAGACATATCAAGGACAAATGCTGTTGCCATTAAGGTTTGTAATAGATCTGTATTTGTAGAATGTATTTGTTATACGGGTTCTCTGCTTTACGAACATATAAACGTCGTGAATATGATCTAAGACAAAATAATAAATCTTTAATCTACGTGCACTCCAGACGGAGAAATGAGTTCGTTAAAGAGAATCGAGTCAGTGGAGAAACATAAAAGGATTTAAACTTCTGTATAAACATACATTCATGTAGTATTTACATGTAGAATCTTTAATGGTATGGTAAATCAATGCTTTTTTTTCTAATACATATATTCCTTGCAGTCAGTAAGAAGACATCATGTTGCATGTTCTGACAAAAAAGATAATGTGTCTTTCCTTGATGAATTTCCAGCACGAAAAAAATGAAAGTAAAACAGAAGAATTGAATTTATCTTATTTTACGATTGTTTTAATAATCTTTATTATTTTGAGTTAGATTCCCTCGTGGCGAGGATTAACCATCACAAATATTTTGATGATGTAGATATCGAAAAACCAATCTGCACTGATTCATTTAATGATTTTTTATGGTAACTGATGGCAGTACATGTGATAATTATAAACACAACACATAAGTCCCAGCCGGCAAACCAATAATGATGATGAAAAGATTTCTGGACTCGGCAGGTGATCATTATTCCCTCAACATCACGATTTAATTATCCTTCGCCTCTCTTTCGCATTCTCACCAACACACTTCACTAGAGAGTGCTCATTATGAAAGCTTTCCATCCTATGTTTGAATGAAGGCAATTATATTTTTATTATTCTAGTGAATGGTAAATTGTAGCAAATGATATAGAAAATGATTTCTTTTTAATAAAGGTACTAGTGGGGTCTGTTTGACTAAATATTATTATGCTACATTGTACATGTGCACACCACTCATTGTGTTCTTGTAATAACACTTTTGGTACAACCTAAGCAGAGGATGAGAAATATTGATACATGTAAACCGCTATGAAAAAGACAATAAACAACGCTTTTACCTCCTTCTGTTTACTTCCTATTGAGTCGGAAACAGACATCCTGTTTGAATTTAAATCATAAAGCAATAATGAAAAGGATTATAGAACATAGAACGTTTGGTCTTTAGCACTATTGACATTAATGGACCTAGGATAACTGGGATACCAGTAAAAGCCACAGGAAACACCTTTGTTCCGCCATAAAATAAATAACCGCTAGGATAAAAGATAGAAGATAAAAGATGTGTCTTCTGAAATACGGACAGTTGTGCTATCCATTGCTCAGGGTAGTACAAGGTATGTTTGCCTAATACATTACTAGTATCTAAAATCTAACTGACTATTAAAACATTGAAGAACAAACATTATTACTTTTATAATGATATATCGTTAAAGAAATCTTATCGGTTCTCTAACTTTCGTCGTTGTTAACGTCAAAAATGAAAAACAGTTTAATTGTTGACCTTTTTTATGGCTAAAATGTAAAACTACTTTTACAGACATCATGTTTTTAACATGTTAGTCCACTTAATATAGAGAGTTAGAGACGGTTCAGATAAGTTAAAAATATGATATTCTCTTTAACACTCATTTTTATATGTATGTTAAATGTAAATGTTTGAAACGACTAACGTAAAACGACATAACCGTTTGGTTATGTGGTTGTATAATACGGAAAGTATTACGACAATGTTTTGCTGTTTCAGTCGAAATTTGTCACATTTTTGAAACTAGTAAATTAGACCGGCTAAAATATTTCGTAATTATTGCAATCATTATCAGACAACAGCTTTCGAAATTGACATATTACGACGAACACTTATTCCCGTAGGTCTATCGTGGTATCATTATTCAAAAACACGTCACATTGGCTAAACCAGACGTATGGCTAGAGCAATGACACTTTTGAACACTCTGCCATTTGTTAATTATCCATAACCACGGACGTAAACCCAGCTGGCATAATGCCGTTGTGCCATAATTCCCGCTTAGAATTATTGACGCATTTTGTGCATCACATTTGTCTAAGTTAACTTGCTATTTAGC